>WYDF02107201.1:0-10476 GCA_009867245.2 Adranes taylori
ATCACATTATTCGAATAGTGTGAACGTAATTTCAATCGCGAAATTGAAAAGTGTACTATCATACGACAAGATCTTGTCTCGCCGTTTCGCGATCTCGTCAGGCATGAGTGTGTAACTATTTCAATTCAGTTCGACTACCTTACTTCAGTCTATCGAGTATACGAATTCCTCGAAAACATTTGCTCGGATACAATTGCTCGAAAACATTTGCTCGAAAAACAATTCCTCGAAACGACAATTTCTCCAACTGACCATTACTCGAACTGTAGGCATTAGTGCGGTTATCGACTCTGTTGTCTGTTATCTACTTACATAAGATGGGAGCAAATGCTAATTCGAGGGATTGTTAATTCGAAAAATTTCATTCCAGTTATAATAATTGTTTGTGTCCCTCTTCATATATTTTTGAATATTTATGTAAAAAAATTAAATTATTTATTGAATTAAAAAAAGTTTTTTAACAAAATATATAAACAAAAGAAAACTCAAAATATATTAGACTTATTGTTAGAGTTATTGTAATAAGTCTAATTAGGCTTAATATAATTTACAATTCCTGATAAAATAATTCTTATTGCTACTTTCACGAAACATTTATAGATATAAAAATTATTCGACTTAAAGTTTAGTTATAAATAAAATCATTTTTATCTTTATTTTTTGGGATACACGCTTCGTGTACGAAACGCCTAAAATGTTTTTCGATATGTCTACGTCAATATTCCATAACCTCGAGATTACGCTGATCAGTTACGAAATATAGGTGAATGTAACTCAATACTATCTCTTCTAAAAACATGTTTTATATTTTTTTTAATATCTCTTCAGCCCTTTGACAATGAAGGGTGGTACTTCAACAACGTATTTGAAAAGAAAATCACCTATATCTAGTTAAAATTAATGACTGAAGCTGTGAATCAACCAATATATACAAACTGCTGTTTTTTATACAAACATTCCGGCGAAAGATACTTGAAGGCTTCAGTTATTGAAGGAGTTTAAAACATCAATTGAAGTTTGGACTTGTTAATTCTTAAAAAAATGTGTCTTATGTAAATTGGTTCCTTTGACAACTGGAAAAGTAAAACATGTAATATATACAGTCTGTTTGATTTTAGCTGTCATAGTAGATATCTCGTCTGTTGTTAGAAATATGACAAAATGTTATAAAAGAATAGACGTACTACATTTAATTTTCTATTATCTGATTAAAAAAGACAATTGAGCATCAAATGGATTAGATTTGACTAATACATTCAAAATTTTAAATGGCACATGGACCAATTTCTAAAACTGTAAATAATTCTCTTTACAATGATATATCACATATAATAGTTATCTTATCAGTTAACATCAACCGATAATTAAATAATAAAAGCACGTTTACTTAGATTAGAGTTGTATTCGAAGAAGTGGGCGGCGAAACAAATGAAATTATGCTGTTCAACATAAATACAACATAAACAAAGTAATAAACTTTCAGTTTATAATATCTAGATAATTATCAATTGTTTCACCGTCTACCTTGTCAAAGTGATGTGTTCAATTTCGTAAGCCTGCATTAGTTATCGATTTATGTTGTTAATTGACTAGAGAACTATGACATGTGATGAATCATTCTAAAAAAGATTTTTTACAGTTTTAGAATACGCAATAAAATTTGGCACGTGCCATTTTGAATGCATTTGTTAAATCTAATCCATTTGATGCTCAACTGTTTGTTTCACTATAACAGATAATAGAAAGTAAAATGTAGAACAACTCTTCTTCTATAACATTTTGTCATATCTCTAACAATAGCGGAGATATCTGATGTGACTGCTAAAATCAAAAAGACTGTAGGGATTTTGAAAAATAAAAAACCGTTTAGTAACACAGTGTATGTGGAAAAAAGCTGTGATTTAAATTTCTCATTGTTTAAATTTTTACAAGTGCATTTTAAGTGGAATATATGTATGATATATTTCATAAATATACGATATTTTAATGGTATGTTAAACGCATATAACAAAAAATTTATATAATATAACAACTAATTATAATTTTTTAAAGAACCAGATGTATTATTCCGGAAAGAGAATTTTATACTATTTGGAACAAAAATAATATTTGAGTAATACCAAACTTTAAAAAATTCGTGAACGTGATCGCCACCCCATCTTTCATATACTGGAAGTCCTACGTTTTACTACATCTTGCATAAAATAAAAGTTGAACCAGTTTTGACTGTCACCTTTTAAGTCGTCTATTAAATTCAATTAGCGCAATAGTGTTTAGGGTAAACTAAACAACATTAGTCTAACCCATGAATCTCCCACATACCTATGAATCCCCCGCTCCCCATATTTGCCTACGGTGCGAACAGCTTGGCGCGGACAGCTTGGCTTTGCAGCGGCCTACGACCGCTTTTGACTCACATTTTCCCCGTATTTGCCTACGTCGCGGATGCGCTGTCCGGTTTGGCATGGACTACGATCCCTCTTGACTCTCAGTTTGTAAAATTTTAAATGTGCCAACATCGCGCTCTATAGCACGTGTGGGAATGGCATTACTTTAATTCGGCTCATAATACAATATACAATATGCGAGCGAACTTTCAGTCACCTAATTTTAAAACTGAATTCCTCAATATAATAATCATTTCGAGTCCCTCCGAAAATTATAATGTGCATCCACTACTGATAACAACATTTATTCAATTGCGAAAGCTGTTTACATGTGTCATACAGCGTAAAATAATTTTTCCTGTAACTTTGCATATATGAGCTATTACGTATTATATAATATGATTGTTGAATGTCGGTTGCCATGCCGACAAATTGCAAAATTTTAAGTTATTAAGGGTCATATCTTTAAATCTCATCATATGTGATATCATTGTAAAGCAAATCTGAAGGGCTACCAAAATATAAGAAAATATACAGGGGGTTTCTAAAAAGGAAAAAAAATTATTGCTCAAAATCAGTCAAGTATATTCAGTTTCCCACAGTAGCAAAATTGAGGATCCCTTGTCTTACATGCGCTCCCCAAGTTTCATTTTTCTGGTATTCATAGGAACCGAGATATTTAGAGTAGTACACTTTTGTTTAAAGGTCAAATTACTTCGGTGCTATGACGGGCTTGGTTTTTCAAACTCGCTTAATCGCTTAAGTATTAAAGGAACTTTTGACACACGAAATTTAACATTAAATGTTTTGAAACTTTTCGATCAAATGGACCCTAAACTTAGCAAAATAAAAAACACCCTGAAAATATGTTAAATTGTGATTTTGGAAAAAAATGTTTCAAACAAAATCGACGGGCCTTTATATAGCCTATACAATAAACTTTATTCAAATGTCCTATCTTGTATTGTTCCTGAGATATTTCAAAAGTTTGTTAAACTTTTGTTTGTTAAAACATGGCAACACCGCTTCCTATACAAATTGGCAACATGGGACTTTTTTATTCGACTCAAAATACAAGGCGCTATATGTGTGCAAAATTTCAATCTTCTAATTTGAATACGAAATATTTGAACAAAAAAAATGCTCCTGTCCGCCATATTGGATTTATAAAAAAATGAAAAAAACCGTACTGCGGGCTCATAGTAGCTGTAGACTATGAGCCCGCAGAACGGTCTACCAAATTTCATCCAGATCGTTCCCATTGGGAAGGAGAAATTCTTGAACATACAGACGTACGTACGTACATTCATACTAACAGACACCGAAAAATCATTCGACCTTTCTTTTAATTTTTTGAGAAATAATTTTTTTAGAATAAACTTTATATATGAAAAATTGTTCCTTATGACCCCCCCCCCCCCTTTGGGTTGCGTATTAACGGATTGCAGTAATTTCAATACAAGACATGTACTAAAGTGAAATAAAAAAAAAACTCAAAACATGAATCCTATATCTTTCATATAGCTATAGGTATTACATTACATATATGGTATATGAAAGATAAAACTAAGAAAATACATTAAATATTTTGTTTTCAAACTTACCTTTTAAATTTAATGCAATTATAATAATTTGGTAATTTGTCTCTATAAAATGTTTCATTACTATCGTCACATGGTATGTCACAGCCTTTCGTTTCTAAATCATGCACAAATTTTTCCGCATAAAAATTTTTATCCGAATTCATTTTTCTTCTAGTTCCAATTTACATTACTTTCGTTCCATCGTAGATCGATAATTTGTTTGATTATTTGCAATCTGATCGAATGTTATACTTTGTGTATATAAAACTCTTCATGCTTTCTAAATCTATGTCAGTGTGACGTACGATGAGATGAAATATAAGCAATAATTTCAATTGCACTTGCACTTTGCGTTTCATATTATGCAGACGAATAACACTTCTATTAATACCATGCAAACTTAATTATGTTAATATACCTAAGTAAACTTCACCTAGTCGTGAGAATTTTATTTAAATTTTAATGCTTAATAAATCTCTAACATTTCTAAGCATTCCATAATCAATATTATACTGTAGATTTATTAATATGTAAGTACGCTTACCAAGTATTTATTCTAATAATAGGGTCGGGTGAGAACAGTACACGGTGCCACGTTTGTTAAGGCATTGCTAGTAAAGACAGAAAAGAAATATTTTATTTTTGAATAAATAATTTACTATTATTTACTTATAATGTTAATTTTATCAATAACATTTTTATTATTATAATCAGCACAAACGTAGTTATCTGACGTTGTTACAAGCTGGCGTAAACTGCTATAGATACACGTATGAATCATTACGGGATCAAATTAAAGATGCAAAAATAAAAGTACTAAATATTTTTATAAAAAATTAGAAATATTAGCTTTTCTAGAAGCATTCAGAAATTAAAAAAAAACTTTTCGGCTAAACACATGAAGCGGCGAGCAAAGCAGCGATAATAGCGAAGAGCATAGCAACAAACACAAACCAACCTCCTTCCGTGAACATGCACATAGAAATGAGCTAATTTTTAAGTTAACAGCGCTCAATAGGCGCGTACGCAGGAGGGTGTTTTGGGGGTTGAACGCTCTCTCCCCCGAAAGTCGTCATTATACTTGTCAGGAGGTTTTCAGTCAATGTTGAAATATGTTTTTCAAACAAGTTTTCTAACCTCCACCCACCCTGTTGTGGAATAGATTGAATAAAAAGGGCTCAAAAGGGCATTTATAAAAGTGAATAATATAAATAAAACTCTCGTATATGTTAGCATGCGAGATTGTAACACATATAAAATCATTTGTTCTTTGAAAATTCATGGCTCGTTAGTGCAAAGGGCTAAATAACCGACCGGAAATCGGAAGAGTCGGGTTCGATTCCGGGATGGGCTACTATTTTTTCAGAGATACAATTGATCATATTAACTTCAAATTAACATTTTATAAATTATCAGTTCTGTTCCTTGAATAATAACAAAAACTTACTTACATGTCTGTTGTGGTTTCTCACAAACTTCTGTTATACTTTGCACACTTACCTTAAATAATTCCATTCTAATTTATTGTAAGTTACTTTACTAATTAAACGTGTGGTTCCGTAATTAATTTATTCAATCTTTTTCTTCTAGTTGAAACTACGAGAAAAAAAGATTACTTCACGAGATTACTTTTGTACGAGATTATTTCGTCACAAATAATAATGACAAGTTGCAATATGTTGTGTTCATGCAAATAATTTCTTCTTGTAAAGCGTACTATGTTAAGAGACAGTACACTACTTCCCATGAAAAATAATTGAAGGATTATGAGGCGTGTTGTAGAGCTGCAAAATTATAAGATTACAAGAAATACTTGAAACATAAGACAGTTATATAGACAGATTTCTGCAATAAATGCTTCTTATAGTGTATAATTGGAACTTCTTAAAAGGAAGAGAGCATTTAGTGATGGAGAAATTGTTAAGATATGTACAATTGCTATAACAATTGAATTTGGCGAATAGTTTATCTTCAAAATTTGTAGCTTGTTATCGGTCGCCGGTTGCCGTAAACAATAAATAATTTTTTGTTGGCCCTTACCTTAATTTTTTTTTGTAAGTTCACAAATGAGCAAAGCAATTTATAATAATCCTCAACTAATTAATTCCAAGAAAGAATATCGGTACGAGACATTATTTTAAATCAATAAAACTTACCTAGATAAATAAGATAATTAATAATTTAGAAATGATATAATGTAATTGAACGATAAATATAATTGAACGATATATAAAAAAAGCGATGTTCATCCTAACTGGTACAGTATTTAATATATAACGCCTATATTTAGATCGTCCATTTTTTGCACAAAAAAGACATTAGTGTCCAAATAATCAACGTAGTTTATGTTTCTTCCGTACACGTGCGTTTATTTTAGACATGTTTTAAAAAGTATTTCAAACATTTTATTTGTACATAAACGCTGAAGAAAATAAAATTGTACATATGTGTATATATTAGATGCCAATTTCGGGGGGAGATTTTTCTTATCTTATAACTGCCGTTTTTTAATAGCTTCCTAGTTCCAGCGGATAATTTTCATCGCGTAACGAGCTATCTTATTTACTTCGAAAACCTTTGCTATTTTTAAGCTCTTGTTCATGTAAAGTTACCACCACCTTTCAGAACATAAGGAGTTTATATACACCAAGGGTTTGATATGAAAGGCCACATAACTCAGTACTAACCCGACACATTTTGAGCTTTAGGTTGGTTGTTTTGGAGCGAGCATTTCGCACGTTTCAACTAACATAATCCTCTTTGAATGATCACATCAATTTTCTTGAACAGCGAGCGACAAATCACAGTTTTCAATCCGATTTGTTCAAATAAGCGCCATGAACAAGTCACTGATTTTATTTAAAATTTAAATTAAAGTGAATCAAGTCAGTACTAGATTCAATAAACATCAGATCAAGATAATATATCTATATTCCATTGTTAATTTTTGGCTGAATCTTTCGATCATTCGTCATATTATTCTCATATACATTTCTTCGCACTCTCATAAATATTTTGTAAACCCTTCCCTGTAATCTATGTCTTGGATGCGAAAGTGAGGAGGTCGACGTCAGAGGAAGAGGAAAACGAACCTTCAAACGCACCGAGACAACGACGATGAGAGACCGAACCCCAGAAAGGTCCATCAAGCTTGTGGCATTAAATACCAACGAACGCCGCGTTATTTGGTAGATGTAGACGTACCTCTGCGAAATCCATCGCCAAGTCAAATAGAAGCAATTTATAACTCCACTCGGCTCGCCACTCCACCCGGCATTGCCGGAAAATGATGGCTGTACCCCGTCACACATTAAGACCATCGCTGTCGGCTCTTCCGGTGAATTTCCGGCGGCAGTGATTAAAGATCGCCTTTCATTTCATTCGACGACCCAATTTCAACATCTCCGACTCACGTACTGACTGGACATTTCCTCTATCTTTATCAACAGCGAACTCGCACCCGCCAATCTAATCCGATCAGACATCGTCAATGTATTCAAACTTTCAGAAGATCATGTATAACAAATAATATTTCATATTTTTATCTTTGCTTTTTAATGAAGAGGGTTGTCCTAACTACTTTTACATTATAATTAACTTCAAACAATAGGTCACCCATTTTAATGAGCGGATTAAACCCGCAATTGACCCTATTACAAGATGTTCCATTCTCTCATCAAAGAATCTGAAGAAAGTACAGACTACGTAAGGACAAATAACGAAGAAATTAGAAGAGATGGTTGGAAAATGCAGCTACTTTTCACTATTCTTGGACGGCAGTATCGACTGACACCAGTCAACTTATGATTTTAATATGGATGATTTTTCTATACAAGACGAACTTCTCGACTTACGTGAATACACGAAGGATTAAGATGTATTTAAAGCACTAAATTAAACAGTGGGCTGATATGGAGGTTTTGAATAGTGTTCTTCTAATGTGACCGATGGTGCATTGTGTATGAGAGGATGCGAAAAAAGATTGGTAGACATAATTATGAAAGCTAGGACAAGTTACCCAATGTTCCACTGCATAATTCACTAAGAGGCGTTATCTCGGAAGTTAGTGAAATAAAATGATGCAATGGTGACTCATTCCAACAAGAAATGTGATGGCAATAAGATCCAATTTCACTGCAGATTCCGGGAATTTTAGGATGAGCTTCAATCCCAATATAGATTTCTGTATTAACAGTTATTATCTTGCCTTCTTTATTCCGCATTTTGCCTTTGGACAATCTCTGTCTGAGTACTCTAAAGTTTCTGTTCTATTCAATTGTTTAGCAATCATTTCGGTGTTGCATGCTCGAATATCATTCAGAACGGCTTTAGTTATATCTGTGTTGAGTTGTTTCAGTTTAGGGAAGTTTGTGTCGTATTTACTCTGCAATTCTCTTCTCTCTTTTATGTTTTTGGTTCTATCATTCAGTTTTCTATCTTTCTAGTTTATCTTGGCACAGTTGATTTGTTGTTTGCTTTATGGTGTTCACTACGCTTCTATTCAATGCATTTATGTCCTCGTTGCCCACTTTTGTTATTGTCTGTTCATTTAGATGTTTATCGATATCATTTTGAAAGACTTCTGCGTGATTGAGAGCGGTCAATTTCTTATTTTCGTCTTCCTCATCATCTTCATTCGTTCATCTTTAGTGTATATGGATACTTTTGATCTTATCATTTTATGGTCACTGCCTATCGAGAAGTTATTTAAAGCTGTTACATCTTGGATTTTTTCTTTTCTGGTGGAGGTAATAAAATCACATTTTCATTTCATTTTTTGTGCTCCCATCTGGGCTAATCCAAATTTGTTGCGGCTTTTTATCAAAGAAAGAGCTCATAGAGTAAAGACCATGCTCTTATAGGAAATTGAGTAGTCTACCAGCCCTTTCATATCTCTCCCTATAACCGTATTTGCGCAAGGAATTTTCCGACTCCTCTTGTCTTCTTCCTAATTTGGCATTAAAATTATTTTCTCTGTTTTATGTGTATAATAAATCCTACACCTCTTTAGATACATTCGTTTGTTCTATATAGTCGACAATGTATCTTTGTGCTATCTTTGTGCATATTAGAATTTTGTTTGCAATTTCTGTTAGTGTTTCAATCGCTGATTGAGGAAGCAGTTTTAGTGCCATGTTCATCATCCCACCTGCACCCGGAGCTTTACGGAGATTTAGAACTCTAATAATATTTGTCACTTCTTCTTTATTCACTTTTATATATTCCAAAAATACCATATAATTTAATCTTCTTATTGTGTTGGCAACTGCCTGATTTACCATTTCGATAGACTTGTTGAGATTTGAAAATTGCGTTTGGAAGTGGCCTGCGCAGATTTCTGGCTTTTTGAGCATCTCCGAATACCAATGTACCACCTTTATTTTTTAGAGGAACATTTTCCAGTGACTGTCTTCTAACTTTCTTTAGAAATTTCCAAATATTTTCCTCGCAAAATTTTTTCCTTTGTGCGTTTATTTCCGATATCAAGCTATTTTCTTTTCTCTTTAATGTCCATTTATTTTTAAAATTTACTTGCATCTATCTCCTCTCTTGTTTGGATTACTTCTCTTAGTGGTTTAAACTTAGACATCTCAACCGCGTAATGTGTCCAGTTAGTTTTTATAGGTGCGCTTTTAGATGTTAGGATCAAGTCACTCAGATCTGACGTCATTAGACGATGATCAGGAGATAGAGCATATCTCACTTTGCATGTTGTAGTTTCTTGGATCTTGTGGAGCAGAAAATATCAATTACATCACCTCTATGGTTGAGATTTGGCGCACTGGAGATCAGTTAGTTAGGTCCCATTAATTGCATTTCCGCTTTCTGTTTTGTGCACTCCCATGACAGGTGATTACTTGTACACAGCATATAAATATGGGAAGTAAAACATCTGTATTGAATGTGTCCATAATGCTGGCATTTAAAGCACTGTTGTGTTCTGGTTGGCCTACGTTTACATTCAGTTGACACCGACATACACATATGTACGTCACACAATTTTCTTAGTTTGTTGCCTAATCTCACCACCGAGGGGGCTGGTACTCCTTGAATCTTTCTTTATTTCGTCTACTGGGATATTTTCTGGCAGTCCTCTCAGAACCACCTTCAAATCTTTTCCCTCCGGGAGTTGGTATGAACGTTTGTTTTTGTGCTATCCTTCTGATTTCACTTAATCCAACAATATCCAATTTTACTTTCTCGAGTCTTTCCCCAGCTCGACTAGTTTTTGGTTTAATAGAGGAGTTCCTACATTTATTGTGACAATTTGCAGTTGTCGTCTTCGATGGTAGCCTAATCTTTTCCGGCGATTCTTAGCACCGTCTAATATCGTTCCAATTTGACCTATTCCTTGATTAGTGGACTTCAAACCTCCGGAGACTAAGGCCCGTAGTTTATTTTTTGAAAGCATTTTTGGGGTATTAGATCTTCATCATCATCATCAGCCATTTTCTATCCACTGCAGGATGTAGGCCTCCTTCAAATTTTTCCAATCGTTTCGGTTT
>WYDF02107212.1:0-10476 GCA_009867245.2 Adranes taylori
CAGATGGCATAGCATAACTCCTCCGCTTGCCGAGGTGAGCCTTTTATTAATTTGTATTAACTTGATCCTTTGAATGTACCAGATTATGTCAGGTAAAGCGGCGGAGCTCTGTCCCGCTCGAAGGATCTACTAAAATGAATCCGCTTCTGCGAGAGTCGTTTGGGTTAGAATTCTTAATTTGGATATCAGCGAAGATAAGTTGGGATTTTGAAATTAAAGATGTTTATTTATAAAACTATTTATTAATTTAACAACAAAATCGGTGAAATGCACAAGTTTAACATTTTATGAATGATGTAAATGACTTAAGTGTGAAAAAAAGGATTTATGATTTAGGAACTTAAGTCAGAAAGATTTTGGTATATAAACTTATAAATGATTTTATGTCTGAATGCTTTTAAAGATTCATATTAAGTCATTTTTTAACTTATCTCTAGTAACTCTTTTTATTCTCCCTAAAATACTTAAATAACAGTTTTAAAAGAAATATTTGTAGATCAGCATATAATTGCAATTTTCAAATATTTTATAATAAAAAATGCTTATTTATTTCGTTTTAGCTAATAATCTACTAAAATTATTTAAAAAACAATTTGTTGAAACGTACGCAAAATAATTTATATAGAACAATTAAATTTCTATATGTATTTAATTTTAAAATAACACTGCAAGTACTTTATCTAAATATACGAGGAAGGTTCAAATAAATATAAATATACTACACAACATCCGTTTCAACGAGAGCTACAAAGTATTTTTAAAGTTTAAAACTACTAATATCTTAGCAGATAACAGCTTTTTATGTCCAATTCCAAGTCGTTTATTTTATTTCAAAATGGCCTTTACTTTGACACTTTTAAACCAATTTAGATTGTTTTAGAAAGAAGTACCAAGTATGATTAGATAATACGCGGACTTTTCAAATTTCGCGGGTTGTAGAAGTTCAACTGACAAATAGTTGTTGTTGATTTGTTGGTAGATACTTCCCCAAATATATTGGTTATTTAGTTTATTGCTAGCTGTCAATAAGGTTACTGTGACGGTTTGTGTCACGGCGATTCTTGAGTTGTAAAAAAAATTTCGACAAGCAATTTGCTTTAAGTTTGGCGCCATAGTGCTGGTTAAATGTTGCTTTTGATAATTTTTCTATGAATAAAACAAGCATGTATATGTGGTACAAGTGTTTCCAAGAGGAACGCGAAGATGTTGAAGATGTCGAGCGCCTTAGGCGTGCTAACACATCAATAACTGATAATAGCTTCGAAAAGGTGAAGAAAATAATTATGTACAATTGCCGATTTACTATCAGAAAAGTTACTGAAGTTGAGTTGATCGCGCTGAGGCGCTGCTTAATGAAATCAACTACAATCCAGAATTGCTCAAACAAATCATAACTGGTGAGGGAAAAATGGATGTATGCATATGATGTCGAAACTAAGGTCCAATGGAAGCTTCATGAAGAGTCAAGACCAAAATATCTCGTCCAGTTCGCTTTATTCACAAGTTTCATTGACATCAATGCCAAGAAGTGTATATATTCAACGGGGATTACTTCGAAAGGGACAGTGTTAACATTGAGGAATAAATAAAGATTATTCGAGAAAAATGATAATTCGCGTATTATTTGATCATGCCTCGTATCATGTGGATCTAACTTTCTCATGAAGGAGAGTTGCTTCGTTGTAAAGCTTCTCATAATTTAGATATTTCTTCAAATTTGATTAATAATTTCCACTTACTGAAATAAATGCTCGGATATTTGCGACAAATAAATGTTACATGTCTTTATTGAGCTACTGACAAGCGTTATCAACAGCAATTAAGAACTGGTGAAATTATTGTGGAGGAAACAGTTTTGGGGATTATTTTGGAAATTATGTACGTAAAAAGCGTTTATAATGTAAATTCTCTGTAAATTTGAAAGGATTTTTAAGGAAATGTGTTCAAAGTGTGTTCAATTTCTTAAAATGTGTTGAAAATCTATGATATTTCTGTTTAATCCGTAATTATGGCATACATATTTAGTGGATGAAAGTTGGTTTGTCTGATCCACAATACATATTTATTTTCGTAAATGTTGCTAGACAAAATTTTCTACAACTAGCTCTAACGTTTTCGGTTATAAAACCATCATTAGGAACGCTACAAAAATTTTAACATTGTTTTAAGGTAAGAAACCAAATTAGCTTCTTTGGTTTCTTTAGCTTAAAATAATGTTAATATTTTGTAGCGTTCCTGATGATGGCTGTATAGGTAAAAATGTTTGAACTATTTGTAGAAGATTTTGTGTAACATTTATATGCGGATCAGACGAACTGACGGTTAAACTTCGTATCCACGACAGCCATATGAACTCAATTAGCAGTTTAAAGTCAATTGGCAATGAATTTTTCAGTGTTATTTAAATTTTGAACCAAATTGGCGGTTTAAACTTGGTTAAGCAGTTCACTAAATAGATCAACCTTTGCTTTATGCAAAATATAATAAAACGATTGACTTCTCGTATCTCTATTCAACTACTACGCGTCTTATATATTTAATTATTGTTGCTGAATAAAGAATTCTTATAGTATAAGGGGCCATATGTTTGGAAGCATTAAGTTGAACTTCCCATATTAGGTATTATTTTAAAGAAAATCACAAAAGGTTTTTTATTATTCAAGTTGGATGAATACATTCAATTGGTGACATTGACAAAATTGCGCTCTCATGGTCCTAAACCTTAATCGGAACCGAAATATTTAGTTATGCGAAATATTCTGTGGCTCGCGAAAATGAAATGTTGTCATGTTTCATATGAATAAGCGAGGTACCAAAAAGCTTACATTGTATTTCACATTCTTCTTTATATGTCCTTGTTGGAACGATTTAATGGTCGATTTAAATCTAATTTGTTTGCATGAAATTTATTATAATCTTTTCTTAAATTATATCTCTTCTTTTTAATGGTAATCAATGTACATCAGGAAAAAGTCAGCTGCAAAAATAAATGTGGGTATGAGGCAATTATGATTACGTCACAAGGAAACGTTATGGAGATAATTTAATAAAGACAATGTATTTGATGTACTTAAAGAAAGCAGTGCTAACGGACACAAAGACAACGACTTACGAACGACGATCAAACAAATATAACTGTTCTGGGTGGGGGCCTCAATGACAGATGGTGTGCCATGTTAGATCAGAGGTAACCTATGACACGGAGGCGACTGCCATGAGAGCGTATGGTACGCTGCCAGTGGTGGAAGTCATCTCCAAGGGAAGTTCTCTTCAGAAGTGTATTTGATATAATTCTAATATAATTTGATCAACTGACAACGACAAATAGACATGAAATGGACAAGCGAAGAATGTGTCCGGTGTGTTCAACGAAAGTAGTGCAATGAGCACAACGAAAAGCACCCATACAAATAACGCGCGGGGTAAATTTAATCGGAATGACGCGATTACAAAAACTTAACGTGATCACCTGATTTGAAACGGTTTACGTTCGAAACATTGGTAGTAATGTTACTTTTGATTCATTGGTAGAAGCCGATTATTGGTAAGTAGAATAACTTATTACTTATTCACGTCCAACGTAGTAGCTACTAGTAAACAAATCATGATCGTAGTTTGGACAACTATGTATTTATTTTATGAACTTCAATTACATCTGTCGACGTTTCGACCTGAAGGTTTCGAGATCATCATTAGGACTAAAAAATCAACAAACACTAATTATTACCATCCTTAAATTAAAGATTGGTTATGACAAAAATTAATTAACATTGTGTTGGTCATCACTAATTACATAACAAAATTGTGGAAGAACAATGAACTGTTTATTGCAAGCTTGCAACATCACTTTATGTTTATGATTTAAGAAACATATAAGAGTTCTGTGAGATGTTTTGTGCCCTTTAAATTGGTTGTAACTATTTTATCTCTTTCTAATTTTGTTTCTTTCTCTGGAGTTTACATGATGTGGTTCCTGACCTCTTTTTAAAGGGATTTTGGTAGGTACAAATGTATTTGTTTTTATTACTTGTTCCATCTGTAAGAAATATAAAAATAGAGAGCCTTGGCACGTAGCATTTGAAATATAAAAACCCAAAACTTTTTTCTGATAATGAGAGTTTAAGGTGTTAACAGGCAAGCCTGAAGGGAGATTTCTTTGACCAAAATTTTAACTAGTTTTAAAGGTTGACATTTTATTAAAGTTTCTGTGCTTTTCTCCATCTTAGCATTAAGAAAAAATCATCTACAGGTTTGTATTTGAATTAATAGGTTTTAGTAATGTTTCCGGGTCTTGCTTTTTCGCTGGTCATTTTTAGTTTCTAAAAGTCTGTTATTAATTATATTGTTTAGTACATTTTAGTATGATTCCCTTGAAATTAATAGCAAACGTGACAGGTCCTACTCTTATTGTTCCAGAGATATGACCCTTAATGACTTAAAACTTCTTTTTTGTCGCCATGGTTACAAACATTCAACATGAAATTCCTAGAGAATAGGAAAAAATATTATACGTTTTATGAGATTATGAGATCTATAAGACGGTGCTTCCGCAATATAATAAGTGTTGTCAGAGGCGAGACACAAGAGCAACCAGACTAGAAGAGCAACCAGCAAAAGAAGATAGGTCAAGACCTTGTACTGATACAAAAAGCGGTAGCTTGAGAAAGAGAGGCTTAAAGAACTAAGTGACTGCCACGACCAAAGAGAGGCGAGGAAACTTTATAAAGGACTTAATGAAAGGAAAAAATGGTGGCATCCATATACAACTTTGTGCCGCGACACTATTGGTGGGTAACCTAATTGGTGTTCTAAATGGTGTCCTAGAAAGAAGAAGAGGGTACTTTAGTGAGCTACTGAATGTTAACACAAACATCCAAGGCACTCAACCTTTCGAGATGGCGGACGTCACACACGGGAACGGGTCAGAGTCTGGTCGAAACGAGGTAGAAGAGTCCATAAAGAAAATGACCAATCATCGCGCCGCAGGAGAAGACCGAATCCCGGCAGAAGTGTTCAAGTATGAAGGAGCGAAACTCACCGATGAAATGCACAACTTTATTGAAAACATTTGATCAAGAGAGGAAATGCTAGAGGCATGGAATATGTCAGTTATGGTATCTGTATATAAAAAAGGCGATAAGACGTATTACGGAAACTATACAGAGATATCGTTGCTCAAAGTAGGGTACAAGATCTTCGCTAAACTGATCAACGAGAGATTATAGGTTTACACAGAAGCTATCGGCGAATACCAAAGCGGGTTTATATCTGGAAGGTCAACGACAGATCAGATGTTTACTCTGGAAAAGTATTATGAATACAACGTACCTGTCCACTAGTTCTATGTCGATTTTAAAGTCGCCTACGACAGCGTGTCCCGCCAGTAGATCTATCACGCAAGACAGGAACTTGGTATATCACTGAAACTAAGACAGCTTGTACGAATAACGTTGCTCCATACGAAGACTACATTCGAAATACATAGGAAACGTTCTGAGAAATTTGATATTTGCAATGGTCTCAAACAAGGGATATCATTATCAGGTACCCTGTTCAACATCGTCTTGGAAATTACCAACAAACCCGGGAGACACAATATTTAATAGAACGTCCCAGAGCCTATGCTGACGACATTGCTATGTTTGCCACACACACCAGGCACGTAAACGAGAGAAATTTAAGAAATTTAAACTTTTATTGTATAAAACTATTATCAAGCCAATGGTCTTGTATAGCTCAGAAACCTGGACTGTCATGAAGGAAGAGGACAACCTACTGTGCGCTTAGGAGAGGAAAGTCCTTTGCAAGTTTATTGGTGCTGTACACGAGAACAGTGAGTGACGAATAAGAACCAATAAAGAACTAGAAGATCTATAATGCTTCATCGATCATGTCAGACATGAAGGCAAGAAGAGTACGTTAGCTCGGCCACATCCAAGGAATGTAGGTGCCTAAAAAAGTTCTTAACTCACGACTTGTAGGAAGAAGATCCATGGGCCACCCTAAACTTAGATGCCTGGATCATGTAGAGGAGGACTTTCGCATGCTAGGAATCTGAAACAGGAGACAGTAGGCTACCGGGAGAGACGACTGGCGAAAATCTATAGGCCCGGGTTTTTAATGGACTTTAGCGCCATCAAATGCAAATGTTCTCAGTGTCGGGTTCAAATAATAATTTAGGGAGGGCTCTAACTCATCGCACATGTACTACATGTCTACATCTGAATATTTCTGTTTAATTTTTTAGTATTATTTAAATTTGGAATTAAATGGTGGTTTTAACTTGGTTAACCAGCTCACTAAATAGATCACGCTTTGCAAAATATAATATAACGTTTGATTTGTATTTGTTACAATTGGCCTTTTAGCATTCTGACTTTCTAGCCTTCTACCCTTTTGATCTTTTTGACTCTTTTAGCATTCTGTCTGTTAGGCTTTCTACTCCTTTGGGCTTTTCGGCTCATCTGACCTCTGACCCTTTTGACATTTTCTAGCCTTTTAGCACTTTAGTTTTCTAGGATTCTCCCTTTTGCTCTTTTTAGCTTATGGCCTTTGACCTTTTTGTCATTTTCTGGCCTTTTACCGTTTTGGGTTTCTGGGCTTCTACCGTTTTGATCTTTTCCGGCTTTTGGCCTTCTGGCTTTTAAGGATTTTGTCCTTGTTCTGGCTTTTAAGCGTTCTGGCTTTCTGGCTTTTGACCAATTTGACATTTTCTGGCCTTTTGGTGTTTCGTCTTTTGGCCTTCTACTCTTTTAGTGTTATGGCACTTCAAGGCAATTTAGCCAGACTGCCCGTGTATTTACAAGAGTATTACTTCCAGTATAAGTGGCATCACGTCCACGTTTTGATCAGAAACTAAGCACAATTATATTATGAAGCATTCGAAAATATTATAATGTGGATCATTTGTATAATATTAATTGTTTTAGAATACTCGGTACATCAAAAATATAATATAAGAGTATATCTATTATTCATAGCACAAATAAACTCAACACCACAAAATATTTGTTAAATGACTAATAATAATTTATCATGTTTTCATTTCCTTGTTTAGTAACTTTAGTTATGGAATTGTATGTGAATGTCCGCTGATAAGAAACCCCAAAATGTATTTTTTCCTTTTGACAAAGCGACTAAATCCATTCCCATGATTCGTTATCGAGCTATTTTTTTCTTGTTAATATGTATTATAATGCGCTGCTTTATAGTATTAATTTACATTTTTTTGTGAAATATATATTTTATGTTTCCTTGCCATGGTTTTGATGCTTACTAAGTCAGTGGTGTCGATTGCTTAGTATCTGTATACGTTTATCGCCGAAATAATTTAGGGGGTGTCTCGTAAAGATTAATCTATTTAGTTTTGACAATTGTTGTTTATAATAAATACATTTATTAAATTCAATTAGATTAATGGTTCTTTCAGATAATAATCAATAAGCATAGAAATGCATAATTGTAACCATTCAACAACGGTTCCGCATGCCTTTAGAGTTAATATTTAGTCCTTTCTAGTAACCTTTCTGTTTATATTACAATAGTAAACATTACGTGTATTTACAAACATTATTTCAATGCCTTTTTTAAACATTAATCAGTGGCGAATTTAGTAGGGTAGGGGGGGTTAACCAAAATCAAACAGCTATTTTATTTAAACTTTAGATTATCTTGAACAATTAAATAGAAACGTGTAGTATAGAAGTCATGAGTTGAAACGCTTCCCTAAATTAATTTTTTGACCCATCATTTATTAATTTGCGCAAGCACCGTTTTGTAGCCCTAATAAACTGTAAAATATTTTTTCTTATTTATAAGTTTCTTGTATCTCTTAATACTCAGCTGCTACGTTACCATGGTGACTAATGTAGATGTTTTATGATATAAAAGACGATATTTTTGAAATTATTAAATTTGGACCCCGCATGTTTAATATTATTGTATTAAAATATTATATTAGATAAAAAACATAACCTTCTTTATTGAGCTAAATCGGTTCAATTTATTCAATTATTTACATTGTTATAATTAAGGTCTCTTCTATGTGTTCCCGTAGTCCCATAGATACCGAAGTTTACGTTCCGTTAATCGCTTTAGTGTTAAAGGAACTTTCAATTCAAGAAATTTAAAGAAATTGATTGCTCATCTGGTTTTCGAACAAACTTCACCCTTTTAGCGTTGAAACTGAATTTTTGGCTAAATTTAAAATGGATTTCCGCCATAGTGGATTTAGGGGAAAATGAAAGAAACGTCTGGGCGCAAAAATCGGTTGCACCTGCGTACCAAATTTTATTCCAATTTTCTTCCAACATACTGTTTACAAAAATATCATCTTTAATAATTATATATTAATGTCTAAAAAGATTTAAACTAAATCTTACTTACATCTGGCCTAGTGAACATTGGCTGACATATTTCTATCTGCATCATTTACGAGGGTCACTATTTATGTGACCCACATGCCTATTTATGTATTGAGCCTTATAATAAAAAACAGTTATTTATGTATTTGAATTACTTTATTGTTTTTCAAAATGTTCTCCATTATGATATATATACTTTTGCATGCGTTCGAAAGCAATTTTGTCTCTACAGATGAAGCTACGGACCACCCATATACAAAAACTGTATGTACCTGTAAAACTAAATGAGGACTTGTAACTTACAAGTCTCATTTTAGATTTACAAGTTGTTCCATAGGACATAGGCCTCTTCCATCCTTGTCCATGCCGATCTGTCAGATGCTGTCTGTAGCCACTTCTTTCCTGCAGCTTTCTGAATATCATACATCCGTCTGATTTGCGGTCTTTCCACGCTCCTTTTTGTAGTCCTGGGTCGCCATTGGATGATTCGTTTCGGCCATCTCGTCTCGGCCTATCTTGGGACGTGTCCTGCCCAACGTGATTTCAAGCTGGAAATCCACCCGAATACATCCGTCACCTGCGTCTTTGGATCCCTTCGTTTTCCACTGTTCGATTCTGTATGCTAATTTCCAACTTCGCCCTTTCCATTGCTCTCAAGCACAATCAAGCAAAGTCTTTTGGTACTATTTTGTGTGAGCTTTTTGTTTTCAGGCTGACCGGTAACACACATGATTTGTATAACTTTCTCTTCAAGCGAATGGGCATTGTGCGATCCCTTAGGATTAAGTCAAGTTTTCCGAAAGCCGTCCACGCAAGTGTCACTCTCCTAGTTACTTCTGTCGTCTGATTTGATGTTACTGTCGAGGTATACATAGTGGTCAACCACTTCCAGGGTTTTGTATAATCGTACATCGGACTCAGAGCCACCTTTATTGACGCTTCCTCTAGTTGTTCAAGCATGTTCTTCACTTCTTCGGTGTTGCTATTTTTGATGACGATATCGTCGGCGAACTTTAGGTGGCTTAGGTTATACCTGAGCCGTGTATGTTTATGCCTTTTACTTCCCATTTGAGAGCTTTGAGAACGTCTTCTAGAGCCAGGGTGAACAATTTAGGGCAAATTGTGTCTCCTTGATGATCCTCTTTCTCAATTGAGATCCTTTCTTTGTTTAGGTCATCTTATATATTTGAACTTGGAGTGTAGTATTCTCGTAGATGTGCTGAGTGAAATTGGAGTATCAAACGTCAATTCTTACCTTGTTCATTTCCTCTAATATTGCCCATGTTTCAATTAAATCAAAGGCCTTTTGATAGTCGACTAAAGCCGGGTATCAAATGTTTTCCCAGTTGTTCAGCTGGTTGGTAGATGTTAAATTTATTCGTCAGGCGACCTGTGACTATTCTCGTGACATATAAGTAGTTTGTATAAGATGGGTAGCAAACTGATGGGCCAGTATTTTTCTATGCTCGTACAATCACCTGTTGAATAATAACATGACTTCGCCATTCCGCCATTGTGTTGGTATCCGTTGTACTGTTAGATATATGTTCTTGAGGACTAGTAGTGGATCTTCTAGTGTTTTACCTCCCATTTTTAAAATGTTGCCTGTTATTTCATCTTCCCCTGAGTCTTTCTAATCTGCATTCATGTCAATGCAGCTTCGAACTTACTTCCGTCGATCTTCGGTATCACCTCGGTGTCCACATTTCGGACACTCCGCCTTTCTATGTACGTTCTATGGTCTGGCTTATGTAGCTAATATATTGTAGTACGTTTATTAAATTGCTACAACTTGTCTTTATTATAAAAATTAAAAAAATAATCCAATGGGCTTGCTGCCCTGGTATGAGAAACTATTCGTCTGACATTTATTTATATATGTGAGCACGAGAAGTCATAACGAGAAGTCGTAGATGTGGGTGTATTTACATTAACTTGCTAATATTTAAATACGAGCTGAATTGAAAACCGGAAACCGGAACTGAACCTATATATTTTCCCGGAAGAAAAAACCGGAACAAAAAATTACGGTCCGGGTCCCTGCCACTATGTAACGCAGAAATGAAAATCCCGAAATTAATAACAATCTCTAGACTTGTACGACGCCTCTGGT
>WYDF02107223.1:0-10476 GCA_009867245.2 Adranes taylori
ATAATGCTCTTTTTTCTTTTCAATTACTAGATGTCTAAGATCATTATCAAACCTGCAAGGAAAGTTTTTGGAATTATTATTTAATTTAACTTTTGGTACATAGGAATCTGTAGCAAAATTTACAATATCGTAGAAAATATTAATATCATCGTTAATATGCTTGTTTGTCAACAATCCTTTCCAATACTTTCGGAAGTCAGCGTTTTTAAAATTGTAAGCAAAATATTCATGTTCAAATTGTCGTTGGGCTTACTGTCAATACCAAATTTCAGGATATATGCACAGTAATATGTATGCTTTCATTCAGAAGTAATTCATTGGCTTTATTACAAACAATATTTTTTATGTTAGAAAAACTTAAATCTAAAAATACATCTCTACAATTGACCAAAATTATAATATGCGAATAATTCGGGGATTACAGAGACATTATCACTAGGCTAACTTTCAACACATACACCAAGTTCATCATTATATCATTTCATGTTAGGTAAGTTATAATCGCCAGCAGTAACGACCTTATAGTCGTTAAATTGACGCATTTATTCTTCAATTCTATTGTGGTATGTATTTCTCTGAAGCCAAAGATGGAGGAATTCCACTTCGGATCCTAAAGATTGATTTAATTTAGCTCCATAAAATTTCTTCACTGCAATCAGAATACCACCTCCTCCTTTTTTGGTACTAGTAGTACTATTTTTATCTTGTCTGAAAATATCATAATTTAGTGTGTGGAATCAAGCTGTTATTCCTAAATTACTTAACAGTTTAATGTTTGAATATTTAATTTGTAAATGCAAGCATATAATAATTAACGAACAACATGGATTCTCCCCTGGAAAATCTACGGACATAAATCTTGCAGTATACAAGTGCTTCATATCGGGAGGCTTGGAGAATGCTAAACAAGTAGATGCTAATTATACTAATTTTTCCAAGGCATTTGATAGAGTAAACCACGAAAAAATAGTAAAAAGGTTGAGTTTCTACGGGTTTCATGAAAATTTAACTACCTAGTTTAAAAGCTTTTTGAGTAATAGAAAGCTTCATGTAAATCCAAGAATTTGTGTCAAACTGTATAACTGTAAATTCAGGAGTTCCACAGGAGCATCAATGTGTATATTTACTTTTTAATTTGTATGTCAACGATATAGGCAATAAATTTAAAACAGTTAAGCATCTGATGTTTGCAGATGACTTAAAACTTTATATTGTGATAAATTCAAGAACTGAATAAGTGAATGTCCAAAATGATCTGAATACGTTGGTAGAATGGTAAGAAATAATTTGGAATTTAATATAAATAAATATTATAGCATCAGATTTTTTAGAACTAAAATTATCTATAATTATTCTTATATGATCAATAATAACAATTTACAATATACGAAAATTGTAAAAGATTTAGATCTTCAAAAGATCTAGGTCTTCATAGGTCTTTGATAAAAAGTCTTAAATGGTCATATCATTAAAACAACAATGACAGCTACGAAGATTCTTGGATTTGTGCTGAGAAATTGTACTAGTTAAGTCTGCAAGCATGTTGTAGTATTTATCAATCTCTCGTTAGATCTATAATGGAGCATACCTCAATTATCTGGTCACATATATATATTATAAATTTATATATTTATGCGAAAAAGTACAGAAGAAGTACTGCGGTTTTAAATTGAATATCATAATACATGATCATAATTATATTGCAATTAGAAACGTCTTGAATCTACCTTCCTTAAAACAAAGGCGGGAAATAAGTGATGTATGTTATACGTATAAATTGATTAATAGCCTTATAAATTGTCCAGAGTTTCTATCCAAAATTGGTTGTAAATCACAACAGAGAAAATAAGACATAGTGGAGCATTTTATATTGAATTTCATGGTGTTGATTATGCTCTCAATAATGTTATCAACCGTGGACTATCATACATCAATAAACTTAATCTAGACATTGATGTGCTTATTCTATTTGAAAGATACGCAGTCAGTAGGTTGTAGCATGATTTCATTGCTTCTTCCACTATCATTTTTACTCTATTATTTTGTTACATACATATTTTCATCACAATTATTTGCCTTTTATCTTATATCTTATCTTTACTTTGTTTATCTTTACTAAGTGATTGCTATTGTTAACTTAAAATGATTTTTGATTGATTATTTTCAGTTTTTTTGTACTCATTATAATTTTTATTTTCTTTTGCTACACTACCACTAATATTTTATTTTATATGTAATTGTTAAGAAATGAGGAACCGTTGAATAAAGAATTTGAATTAATTATTGTTCCATTGTGTGGAATCATTAGTACAAACAATATATGTCTTGCATTCAAAGTTTGTAACCAATACCCACCAAGGGGATTTGAAAATAATAGTTTGTTACGTCAATTCTACGTAATTAGTTTAAGTAATCGGAGGAAATATAATACTATCATATTTGGCTTTAAGTTAATTAATGGTGTATTTATTGTAACATATTATGCAGAGTGTTTGTATCTCAATAAGGGTTATTTAATATTTTTAATTTGTCTAATTCTGAAATATGAGCCTAAATATTATTGTTTAACAATTAGTTAAACTTGTTTATTTCTCTTTTCTCTCTAATGTGTATAAATTTAACAATTTGTCCGTTAGAGGCTTGCTTGTGGACAGTATTAAATAAATAAATGAATTAGCTTCAGATATATATTTTTACATTGTAGAGTATAATATTGTTCTTATTTTAATGTAGTAAACTAAAGTCAGACCTGTCCTTACAAGTATTTTACACAACTCTGTTTAGAGATACGATAATTTTAAGTGTTTTGTTCTTACAGGAATTATTAAATGCTATACTTTCAACAAAACCGAATAAGAAAAAAGTCAAATATGAAATGTTCCATAAAACATCTCCACATATACTTAGGGAGAGTCCTATAATCAAACCGACAACAGTAAGCTCTACAAGTTTGAAAGCTCTTCCTCCGCCAGAGATAAAAACAGATCAACCTAAATCTTTTACAGCGATCAAAGAAAAACGATCCAAAGAACCAGCACCGACGAAAGAGAAACGAACTAAAGATAGACTACATTATATGGATTTAAAACAATCTCATCACTTAGGCAATTGGAAAAATAGATTCCGTAAAGTGTACACAAGCGTCAATACGAAAGCTAAAAAGGATAAATTACTCGCAAAGAAAGAAACTAAATCTGCGCTTGTTTTGAATAAGATTCAATCATCTAGGTCAGTTCCGGCAGGAGATAGAAGGAAAGCAGTTCCGACAGAAGGAAAATCCCCTAGGTCACTGAGGACTGGAGGAAAATCTCAAGTGGATTTGAGCAGTCAGAATAGTACATGTCTTAAATTTATGACTGAGAAATGCCGTTGTGTGACGTCTTGTGAGCTAACTACTGCGAATAATCTTAGTTATCATGAATCTGAACGAAACATGACAACAGGTATGTACGATAATAAATATTAAATCAATTTAATTCAGTTTTGTAATCGATTTTTAGTAAATAATTTTATATTAAATTAATTAGGTGCTTTTTTTGTAAATATGGCAATGCACAAAATGCCGACAATGATTCCACGCGAATGTCAATGCTCGTTTAAAGAAGTTACAGCGAAAACTAGCGTGAAAATGATAGATGTCAGTCTGAGTCCAATTTCGTTTGAAGAAGATATTGAGAAGCCTAAGTCAAGATATAAATTTATTGCTATAAAACCTAAGTCGAGCTTTTTTAAAAGTTTTAAAAGACAAAAACCAATCGCAATTAAACATGCACGAGATTTTTCCAAAGAAGATCTTGAAAAAGGAAAATCAATACATGAAAGTAAGATATTTTAAATATTCTGTTAATTGGGAGTAAATCGTATTTCTTATTTTTATTTTTTTCGTATTGATGTACATAATAAATTTTTGAAAATAATTTTTAATATAACTGATTTTCTATTTTTAATAATTTTAGTATCTTTTGAACTACTACCACCTGTTGTCGATAAACTCGAGGGAGATGAGAACGAAATAGAATGGCAAACTATTGATATGGAAGTTTCCAAACCAAAACCAGTTGTTAAAACCAAATCTTACATTCATAAGAGAACTGCTGATAAATTGCCATCAGTGGCTGATGCGGGTCCCGAAAAACCTTTCCGCTGGAATGAATCATCAATATTTATAACACCCGTTAAACCGTATGGAGCATGTGCAAAATGTGTTTGTAAAATGGATAAGAAAATGGTTATGAATGATGTTTTTTTATCGAATGTATTATCCGAACCGTTTTTGGGGTGAGTGTTTTAATCTTGTAAATTTTGTTAATGTTCATGATAGGTTATTTTAATGTTCGTATATCTATTCCTTCTCTGAAGCATTTGCTCCAACAAATTGCTATAATAATAATAACAAACTGTATTGGCATCATTTCAAATTGCTGTATTTCAATGTGCTTGATTATTTTAGTAGCTTATTAATGGGTTACATTTATACAGTTTGAGATGTGATAATACTACTTTCGTAAAATTTGATAATTTAAAAAGTATAATTTTTACGAGTTTAGTACTAGTAATAATAGAAAGCCGCTAATTGCTTTGTAATTTTTTTGGCAACCAATGGTAAATAGTCATGAGAAAGGACTATTTCGCAACTGTGTACGTTTTGGACGACTCAAATGAACATCATTCTCCTAAAGATGAAACGTATTTTAAGCATGAGTACAATCTTAGCTAGATCTAGTATGTTAAACAAATTGCTCCAGTTAAAGGACCAATTAAGACCGGGACCGATGACAGTCCTAACTTTTACATCAAGCAATATACTTTTCCTCTTTGCTCTCCACTTCATATATTATTTAATCTACCGCTTAAACACCAAATCTTTCCTAAATTGTGACAACATAGTTATATAATACCAATTTTTAAAAACGGTAACAGGGATGACATCGGTAATTATCGCAGTATTTGTAAGCAGGCTGAACTACCAAATATCTTTGATGCTCTTGTCTGTGATTATTTGGTCAGATGCTGCAACAAATTATTGGAACAGCATGGGTTTCGTCCAGGCCGCTTCACTGCCACAAATCTATTAACTTACAAAAAATCGTAATTAAGGCCTTTGAAAGGGGTATGGAGGTTGATACACTGATTTTTCAAAGGCCTTTGACAGGCCATAATATACTACTGACCAAATTGGATAGACTAGGTTTCAATCCTAGTTTCCTTGGATGGCTTCAACTCAGTCTGTTAAGATTGGTAATTTCCTTTAACCATATTCAAGTTTACAAGGCGTTGTTATGGTCGAGTTTGCTGTCCTACAAACTCGACCATAACAACAGTCAGTTCGATTATGGACCCATATCCGAAACTCGAGTCACAAAGTAAGTGAGTAATAGTGCTTACGACGTTTTTCACATAATTAAAATATTTATAATAGAGCACATAACAAAGATAATACACCTGATCACCTGATGCTATTTTGTATCTCTTTTATTTTATTTTTTATCTTTATTTTTTCATCTTTATTTTTCAGTCATTTTTGTACGTTTACCTATTTATTTTATAACGTTAACTTTTCAATTCGTATGTTTATTATATACTTATATATTTTTTATTATTTTTTTATTGCTATTGTTAATGCGACCTCTATTATATTGCTTTAATCACTTTGTAATGTAATGGAGATTTTCCATAAATAAATAAATAAATATTCCTAAAGCGAATAGAATGCATGTACAGTGCAGATTTATTTCAAGTTTAATTTAAATGTCATATCTCCTTTCAGGATTTCGGTAGTCTATTATATATTAATATTGTTGTATATTCTATCATAATATTAACTTTTTAAGGTTTATAGCACTTCTTTTTATTATGTCAGTTATTAATTTAGTTGTTCAATGCATTTTGTCGAATTTCAGCTGCTAACTATTTAATTTGAACATTGGTTAAGCTTTTAATGGTATCACATTAATTTTTCCCGTGATATTATAGTTGGCAGATTCCCCTTAATTTAATTAATTCCGGGTCTACAAAAGTAAACCCGTCCTTCTATCCCGGGTTTTATTATTAATTCAATATATCATAGAATAATTAGCAAGCATTATTTTTTACAAACACAATCAAAATAAATAAATAATTTAAACTAACATGAAAAATATGCAGTACATTAATTGAAAGTTATTAGTTAATCGAAAATTAGTGACAAGAATATTTTTATATTAATGAATTATAATATTATTTACAAGATGAAAATCGCAAACTATTCAAACAATAAGAACAATATAAACACTTACATCTGTGAGCACAAATATTTTAACGAGATTTACTTAATGGACTTGCACTTTTTATGAGACAAGCTTTATTAAAATGTTCATAAATACTTAGAATTTATGACTCCTTTAGTACACATATTCCAATACTCTGTTCTTATCTCATGTTTCAAATTTTACATGAGAAAACATTTTGAGACTCGGTTCCAACGCCGCGTAAAAGAAATGTATAAAGCTTAAAAACGAATATTTGGAAAGCAATAAAACGATTTGTACCCAATTTGTTTGCTTTTATTGTTTTTGCATAAACTTTAAGAGCAACTTTGTGTGTATGCGGCGCGGCGCGCCTATGGATTTTTGTTAATTTTGGTTTGCAGGTCGGTCTCTTGAGATTTACAGAATAGGAAACGATGTTTGTAACTTCTAGTTAACTTTATTGTCATGTCTGAATTCATGTCGTTCGTGTCAGCTAATTCCTTTGCCGCTACGAAAATATTTAAATTAATTATTCTTTTAATTTTGTAGAGAATCCACGCAAAAATTGAGCCTGGAGAAACAGGATGATCGATTGCAATCAAGTAAGGAACGATTATTCGAGGACTGTTGCTGTTGTCATAAACAGAAACAATTGCGTAAGAAGGTCGAGAAGATATCAAATCAAAAAAAGAAATCAAGTACGAAATCAAGACCGAGCAGGAAAACAATAACTCAACAGTATGTTGCATTTTTAAGTTAACATCTGCCATTTGTTTGTTTTTTCTATCGTAGATTGGATTTCTATCAGAGCACTCATAATGAGTAGTGTTGTTTATGTTAAAATGTCACGATCTTTTGAGTAAAATATTTGACGAGGCCGTTAAAGTTGAAACAGTTTATCAATTATTTTAGAATAACACAGTAGCTTTGAAGTAGCGTAAACGAACATAAGAGTCCTGCAATGCTACAAATACTGGGCATATGGGCATCATGCTTCTAAGTGTTACAATGAGCAAGTTTACCCGAGATGTTCGGAGTTCCATGAAAAGGAACACTGTAGGCACTGTAGGGATGATTTATATTGCGTTAACCGTAGGTGACATATTAATCGCAGATATGAAACATAGAAAGTATGTTTCACATCTGCACCACATAGCATGGTTACACACAAGTGAAAGTTATAAGGAAGCTTTAAGAAAAGAGAAATTAGAATATTGTGTATCCCATAATAATATAAAATAGCAATTAAGGAACATAAAAATAGTTCAAGATCAAAGCTTAGAAACGAAACCGGCAAAAACAATAAGTATTAACTGTAAAAAAAACGGAAAATAGAAACACAAAATGCTAAGCAAATGTTAAACATTGGATTAATAAATATACGGAGTTTGAAAAATAAACTAGATGAAGCGATGGCAATTATATTAGAAGAAGATCCGGATGTATTAGCAATCACGAAAACAAGGCGGCTACAAGATGGCGACGCGAAATACTACAAAATAGAAGCCTACGAAGAAATATTTGACTGCAGAAAAAGTAAAGGTGGCGGAGTAGCAATGTACGTGAAGAGAGATCTGCGAGTTAAAAAAACATGGAAACTATAAGCATATGGAATCAATGTAATGGAGTTAATGTACAATTAAATGACATAGGTATTATAACGATATATAGATCTGCCTCAACAAATGCACACGAATTCTTTCAAGAAATTGACAAAGTATTGGAAACAAGTGCGCCAGAAAGACTAACTGTATTGCTGGGAGATATAAATATAGATATTGCTAATAAAATGAAAGAAGAAGGCGAAATATACACACAAATTCTTCATAAATTTTGTTTAGAAAGTCTAGAGTTGCACATGTTGTATTTCAATCTTTTTAGAATCTGTATTGTATGTTCGCAAAGAACTTATTTTTGTTTAAATACTTTTCTAGTCTCGTTTTTATTATTTTTTCAAATATTTTTCCCAATATGAATGCAAGTGCTATTGGTCTGTAATTTGAGATTTCCGGTTCTTCACCGCTCTTGCATATCGGGATGATTAAAGTTTCTTTCAGTTCTTCTGGAAAGATGCCACTTTGTATTGAACTGTTCATTAATGTTTTTAATATAGATGCTATTTCTGTTGCTATTCTATCTCTGTTGCTAATTCTATTGAGATTTCGTCTGGTACTGGTGCTTTATCATTTTGTAACTTACTGATAATTTTCATTATTTCTCTGTACTGCAATCTTCCATCAATATCGACCTCTTCGAGTTATATGTTGAAGTTATTTTGTCTATCGGTCTGCTTATATTTTGGCTAAGTGTATACCTATATTTGCGAAGTAATTTTCAAACTGTTCCGCAATTTCGCCTTCTTCCGTTATTTCTTTTCCTGGTATAAGTAACTTATCGCCAGTTATTCTTATTTTTGATGTTCCTTTTATTTAAAACGTTATTTTTTATGTTCCTTATTGTATTCCACATCTTTCTGGGATTTCCGGTCGCTTTTGTAAATTTGTTATTGTAGAATCTCTGCTTCCTGTGTTTTATGTGCTACTCTACTTCCTTTTTTGCTTTTTTATATTCGATTTTTGCCCTATCGGTATTTTTGATTCTTTATGCAGCATATCTCTTATTTTCATTTTCTTTAAGACTTCCTTATTTATCCAGTTATTTCCTTCTCTTCTTTTGAAATTTTGTGTTTTTGTGTGTTTCTCTACAGCCTTTGTTTCTTTACAGCCTTTGTTATTAAATCTATCAATAGTTTCCAATCTCTTATTTGATTATGTTTTAACTCTTCCGTTATTGTTTTTCTAACTATCGTAATCGACTTTTTCTTCTCAATTTCTATTTTGCTTTTGAGTTTTTGTATTCCTGTATTCCATTCTGTTATGGAATACAGCAATAGAAAAGCTGTTATGAAATTTGTTTCCCTGGTTTGCTGCTTTTGACGTGATCTAATATTGTGTCTCTTCCATTTTCGCCCTGGCGAGTATAGTGGGTTTCATTGATTGTATTTTATAGATTGTATTTGGTATTTGTTATTTCATTGATTGTAAAGTATTTAAACAAAAATAAGTTATTTGCGAACATACAATACACTTTCTAAACAAAATTTATGAAGAATTAGGCAAGGGAGTAGCAGTATTTTTAGATCTGAAGAAGGCATTCGATACGGTCTCTAAAGAAATACTGCTCAAAAACTATACAATATTGGCATTCGAGGAGGGGCCCACAGCTTAATAGAAACTTATTTGGATAAAAGGCCACAAAAAACCAAAATAGGAGAATCATACTGCGCAGAAAAAATAGCGGAATATGGGGTGCCGCAAGGAAGCGTCCTAGGTACCCTACTATACTTTATATATATATATATATATTAGCTACTTCTCAGAACTGAAAATGAATAGTATGTGTTTTCCGCTTACACATGTCTGTTATGGACTGGAGAAAACGAATAAGAACTAGAGGATGTAACAAACAAGATCTAAAAAGCGTACTGGACTGGCTGAAAAATAATCTATTGACAATGAATATAAACGAAATCCATAGAAGTAAAAATTGAAAATGAAGTAGTAGAAGAAGTAAAAGAATACAAATACTATTCTATCAAGGACTGACTATCGGCAACCAGTTGGGCAGCACATACACATAATATATGCAAGAAAATCGCTCTCATTACAGGAGTACTGAGACGGCTCTCCAAGTTTCTCTCAATAAGCACAATAGAACTTATGCTAAACGCACACATCTTCAGTCACATTAATTACCAAATACTAGCATGGGGTAACTCTGCTAAAAATTCTAAATAAAATTCTAGTCAAGCAATCAAAAGCAATAAAGGCAGCGCATGGGCTAATGAGCAAAAGAAGCACAAAAGAAATACGCAGGAAAACAGTACTAGTTAAAAGAAAACTTGACAATCACAACTACATTGGACTGGAACAAATAAGAAGAGGTCAAATCAAAAACAATTAAAACTAATCTAAAATACAACAAACAAGTTCATTATCACAACACCAGGAGACAGAACAGCATACATATGATATAGCCAAAGACCGAAGCTGGAACGAAACGGATAGAATATATAGACGTCAAGATTCATAACGAAGTACCCTAAAATATTAGTGATAGAGGTAATCTAGATATTCTAGATCAACTAAAGAAAGTGGAAAAAGGATATTTTATAGAAATGCAAAGAAACGAGTAGTGCAATTTAGCGTTTAATGAAATATCTAGTATATTGTTTCTTTTCTTTACATTC
>WYDF02107234.1:0-10476 GCA_009867245.2 Adranes taylori
TTTACAGAACATTATTGTATTTGTATAAGTGAATATACATAAACTCCATTCTGAACCATATCATCGGACAAATATTAGTTGATTGAAAACTCTATATATGTTACAAGTAAGCGAGATCAAAAATTTGTTGTACACATTAAAATTATTCTTACTTATTAATAGATGTCATATTAAATTGACTACAGCACTAGTATTTAAGTTAAGAGGGAGCAAGTAATTCATTGTAGTTATCCAGCTTAATCGTAAATACTCTTGTATTGATCTGTCGCCTTGATTAGTAACGCGACTAATTAGTAGAACATATGGGCAGTAAGAAGTCGCTTCGTTGAAGGTGATTTTAGCCGAGCCTAGCCAACATGAGATGTTTTGGCTCGAGTTAGCGTAGGCTCGAGTTAGCGCATGTCAAATAAAGTTTTTAGCTGTAGAAACGCCATCTATAAGCTGCAACTCCAACTGTATACTAATTAAACCTAACATGTCTACACTTCTAGCAACCAATTACTCGATAACTTAATCGTGAAATTAAAATTGTATTTATTGGTTTTTCGCCTACTTCCTATTAGTAATAAAAGTTTAAAGAAATTGCTGATACAGTTCGGAAATAAACTGTTTTAAGGAATAATAGGTTACAATAGTGCACATTTTTTACTTTCATTAGAACAGTGTATATACACGAGGTAATTTAGAACATTTTAAAATTCTTTTATTAAAAGAATGTTTGAAATCTATGCTTATGAATTTGTTAGTGGCTTCTAAATGTGATCAGAACTCTTCATGTAGGATATAGATTTCATTCACCCATTATCTCCCACTGTCATCATATGGTTAAGGAATATTTTAAAGGGATGTGACTTTTCGCTATATTTAAAAAAAATGTTGACATTAAAAGGAAAAAGATTTTTTAGGTAAAAGCAAATTATAGGAAATCATTAACGACAATTTCTTTTGGAGAGCAGTAGTTGAAAATGAAAATGTAGATGTTAAAGTTTTACCACCACAGGTTCACGAACAAACAGTTGACACGGTAAGGCTTAACATACACTGGACTTGCATTCTCTGTTACTTTTATCTCTTGAGTTAAAATATTAGTAATAGTTAACTTATCTCCTGGTAAAAACAAAACTTCCGCAAATTTTGCACAAATCTTCTACACTGAATCGTATTTCCTCATCATTCAAACTCTGCACATCTATACTATTTAACACCTCATCCACTCTATCTACAGAAATATCCACATCTTCAAATTTTTTAATATTGAAATTCCGTGCGTTCTCAACTCTTGGTTTATAATTACATAACCTAACGTCATGATCATTTGTATTTTATCTGGCACTTGGTTGTATTTTTGTCTTTCGGACAGACGAACGTTCCGGCAACGCTTAAAACATCTTCTCCTATCTGTTCTGGTAATTCTTCCTAACACATTCTTCTTTAGAACTTATATTCAATTAACACACTTTCTCACTCCTAGCTGGAATGGTCCCCTTTTTGGGATACTAATGAAACTACAATATTTTCTCCTTTGTAATCAAAAGTTAGTGTAAAACTCTTAATAATCAATTGTTGCATTATGTTTTGTAAGGAAATATAATCTTAATAAAATATCAATACTGCGACTTGTTTTTTCCTCCACACTGTACGTATGAAATATATCATAATTTGCTATTATCAAATGTACCGAAGTCTCGCCTAACGAGTATTGTGCTTTGTCACCAAACCCTTGAATCTTATATCTTGCTGAATTATTAACATATGCTACATTTGTCTGTTGTAATAAATTATTTGATACTAATGAAATACTAGAACCAATATCAATAAATACATTTATACTTTGGCCTACATTATATGCTTTAACTAAATTTGCTAAGTTATCTTTAGCGACCAAAAAAAAAAATATATTTGCTTGATTTCTATTTACATTACATTTATGCTGAAACGACATATCATTAGACTGCATTTTTACTGTCAGTACTTCCTTTCTGATCAGTATTATTATTTGAACAACTTTGAAACTTGTTGGTATTATTATTTGAATGATAGTGAAACTTGTTACTTTTGCAAACCTATGTGTCCTATGCGTATACAATGTTTATGCATTTCCTTGCGTATTTTATGCGTGTGTTTGTATATTGTATTCGTCGCGTACACACTAAATTGCGTTTTTTAATGCATCGAAATTTCTCGCCCTTATAATCGTACTAATGTTCCTATTATTCAAACCTGTCGTGAATGTTTGTATAGCAGGTTTTTCCGTTGTTATAATTAAAATTTTTGGTGCGTCTGTGTTACAATATGCCTGTACTAATGTTAGTTTAGCTACAAGTGACTCAATAGGTGCCCGAAAATCCTCAATATCGTATGACAGCTATCGAACAGCTAACTAATTTTGAATTAAAACTATTTCTAATCTCACAAAAATCTTTGTCTATAATAGCTAATTTATCTAATTTCCCTTAAAGCACACGTTTATCCGCTCTTCTAAAATAGCCGTCTTTAATTAAATTCCTATAAAATACTTTTATTTCTTCAAAACTATCTACAAAATCATCTATCCAACTCATAACCTATCTTGCACACATAAAATCAAAATTGTTGTTAAAATTGAACATAAATAAAATTTTAAAAAATATATAAATTTTGGAATTATACATTTATGAATGCATTTATACTAACCAAAATATCAATTTTTGAATGGTACCTATCATTTAATCTCTTACTGTGTACGAACATATAATTTTATGTTTACAGCCAAGGGAACCTGCAAAACCTTGGCCATAGCATTGTCAATTGATGAGATATTTTGGTTTAGTGGGGTGAGATAATTTGCTGGTGGTCTTGTATATTTATTGTGCTTGCATGGCTTGGCAAGTGGGTGCTGGTTGACCTGAAATAGAAAATAAGGATGTTGTGGAAGGGAGTGGTTGAGCGCTAGGCCTTCCTGAGTCTTTTGCTCGGGAATTGGAAGGATGGGTGAGTCGATTCACTTGGCGGGTGCAATCTCATCTCAATCTCATCGGGCCTCCTGTTTTTGGGGCACTTTTTGGACCATGCCTCGTGTCTGTCGCCATAGTTGAGGCATTTGGGGTGGGACTGGCCGCATTTCGAGCAGCTCATCTGCTTTTGGCACTCGTTTACCTGGTGTACAATAGCAAAGCACTTGGTGCATTGCTTAGGGGTTGGTGTCGGGTTGTGAGATGGCTGCGCAGGGTAGAAGCGACCATGCATATACAAGCCTCTGCGTAAAAGAGTGTCATATCTGCTAATCATTTGTGATCACACGGATCATATTGAGGGGCTTGTTCGTCTGTCGAGAAATGACTCTGCAGACTTTGAGGTCCTGGGAGCCTTCGGTTTCGTCGGTTTGGAGGGCCACTTCCACCTCGTGGACTGAAATATCATTGGTTACACCCTTAACAACAAGAATGATTGCTGGTTTTTTGGTTGGTTGTGCGTTTCGGAAACGAGATTGGAAAGTAAGCTCACGGTGGCCTGTGAGCTGTTGGAGAGTTTTCTGGGGTGTGGAAGGAATGGGTTCCAAGGACGTGATGAGCGCCGTCTTGTTGGCATTTACGTTGATGGTTTTCACCATATCCTTTAGAAGGGTCAGCTGGGTGAGCTAGAAGAAGGTTTTTTGTGGTGAGTGGGAATCTGGTATGTTCCTAACAACATACTCATATGAGGATTGTTTCTGGGGTTCGATGGAAGTTTCCCTTGTTGAGGAGTAGGATGAGTTGGATGAGGATGGTCTGGATGGTGGGGAGATTGTTGACTTGGAAGGGCTTGCTGGTTGATTTTTCGTGGTTTGGCGCGTGGTGCAACTTACCAGCATAAGTCGATTTTAGTAGAGCATTTCTGGAGATATTAGCTTAGACTAGGTTTTCGTTAGTCCTGAGAAGTTTACCAAAGGAGAAAACGTAATAAAAACGTGGAAGAATACCAATACATCGTAAATAATATTAAAAACGAAGCACTAGGTGCTTTGGGGAATATACGAATATGGAAAGAAACCACTTGCTGGAACAAGTATACCGTAAAAGAAGTAGGTAAAAAGAAAGAACTCTATTTGAAGTAGTTACATAAGAAATATCCTCCCTCAAAAGAGGTTGGCCTAGCGCATCGTAGTCAAAAATACGAACCTTGGGCACGGAATTGTAATTAAAATGGTCGGTACATAGGAAGATAAGAAGTACACTAAAACTTGGAATACTGTCGTACTAAAAGCATAGAAAACAGTGATTAAAGTAGCTCAGAAATTATATCATAGAAGCAGTAAACATCAGACTTCAAAAATATACTTCAAAAGATCGTACAACAATTTGTAGGGCAGCCAAAAGATACACACGACATTCACGAAGCACAACAGATTAAAATTTGAAATAAATAAAAGTAAAATATGCACTGGTGGTTTTCTTTGCAAAAGAAAACCACCAGCCTCAAAAGGAACTGCATCCAAACTTATAAAAAATTAATTTGACAAATAATATCATATGCTTACGAGGAAGTCCTAGAAATAATCGACCTGAGGTATAGATGGAAGTTGTCAGTTGAATAGAATGACTATGGTAGAAAGTCCCATCCTTATAAAGTTTAAATTGGACGTTTGATGACGCTCCGTTGTTTACCATTTGTTTGACACCCATCAATAGTAAGTGAATTTGTAAACATAGAAAAAATTGGTCATCATTATTATGTGATACAATACTTTCATTTGAAAAGCTTTAGTCTAACCAATATCAAAGCTGAGGTATATTCTACTGTGGGGAAATCTGCTCCTTCGTTTACAATAGTAAAATATTAGGTGTCAGAGTTTAAACAAGGCCGTACGAGTTGTCAAGACGAACATCGCACTGGTCGACCAAATGAGATGATCACACCAGAAATGGCGAAGAAAATCCACAAAATGGTATTAGATAACCGTCAACTGAATATATATATATATATATATATATGTATATATATATATATATATCATATATTGATGAAAATTCGGAGATGTGAAAGATGTGTGCAAGATGGATATTGGAATTACTCACAAAGGAATAAAAACAGCGTCGTACAACAGTTTTTGTGTCGATTTATAAACATGGATAAAATATGGGTATAGCATTTCACATCTCAGACGATGGAACAGTCAAAACAATAGACTGAAAGCGCAGAATCGGCTCCAAAGAAGGCGAAGACAATTCCATCTGCAGGCGTCAGTTTTTTTAAATGCGCCTAGGATAATTTTTAATGATTATCTTACTAAAGGAAAAAAATCAACGGCAAGAATTATGCGAAATTATGACTAAGAAGACATGAAATAAAGCAATTTATTAGCGTTTGAATGATGAATGAGTAGCGTTTGAATGATGAAATCAAGAAAAACGGTCGCATTTGGCAAAACTGAAAGTTTTGTTTCAAGCCAATTCAGTAGTTCACATATCCGTAATCGCGAATCAATTTGAGTAAAGGTTCGCATTGCATCCTGGCGCACCTTATTTTCCTGATTTAGCCTTCTCGGATTATTTTGTTTCCAAACTAGCAAAAATGGCTCGGTGATAAAAGATTTGCCAACAATGAAGAGAGTGTTTGCTGTTTATGGCTGTTTTGAGAAGCATTCACACTATAAACCGGGTATTGAACATCGCTGGGAAAAGTGTATCGAGCTAAAAAGAGACTGTGTAAAAAAATAAAGATATATTTTCCCAATTTATTTTTAATTATATTTGTTAGGTCGGGTACTTCTGTGACTACACTCGTACCAAGTTTTTTCAAAGATGCTTAAATATACTTTAGGTAACTCAAAATGTATATGTTAGGAACACCGCCAGAGTAACGGTCCGCAGTTAACATTTTACTGAACCACTCACTACCAATAAAGGGTTACGCCAAGGAAGCTGCAATTGGCCCACATTAATGGAAATCTATACCAAATATACTGTAAATATATGAAGATTATAGCAATCATTTACTCTATTTTCATCCTTTTACTCCCATTTGTATCAATACTTCAAATATGAACAGTGTTTTTCCCAAGGCCATGCTTAAACTATATTTTTTCATCCAGAATCATATTGAATGTTGTTACTGATTTCTTTTTACTATTAGTTTAGAAAAGTAATTTCAGCGAACGATGTAATATTCTCTTAATTTACACACATAAAATGCGCCAAATATGGATTCGGACTGAAACAAAGGTATTTGTGTAGTTGTTTTAACGTGATTTTAGCAGACGTTACCGGAAGCGAGGAAATGGCGAGGAAGATTTGAAAACTTGTGCTTTTCAAGCAGCCGTTTATAAAATGAAATTAAATTGAATTAAGAAAATGTTTCGGCATGGGGGAGTGAAGGAAGATTGGTCAGCCAGTTATTTCAATTAGTAATTTCGACTTTTCCTGCGTAGATCGTCTTAGATATTGCTATGCCTGATATAGGCTCGATAATATAGTTATTTATTTTGATTTTAGTTTAAATTATAATACTATTGATTTGTTCTTTCAGTTTGATTAATTCTACTACTTTTAGGTACATTAACATGATACCATACATACTCCTCCAAATTTCTTAATTTATAAGATATTTAAATCTATTGTTTCACCAAAAGGCTGATGCTGGTAGTGGCCTTTACAAACATGTAACTGTCAAAACCAAAGAATTGTACGTATTTCATTCAAACGATAGTAAATTTATAAGGGCGTGTTTTTAATAGTCTAACAAAAACTAACCACTTCAAAGATGCATGTGATAGTTTAGAATGCGAGAATTAGAAATTTAGTTTCACTTCACACATAAACGTGTCGTCCACCATCTGAATAAATTTCAGTCAACAACGGAATTATAGGACTTTCAGGATATAAACATCCGTGGCAAAGTATGTCCTGTCTTTGGTCGGCGTATATCTGTCTGCCTGTAGACACTGAAAGGACATTCAGTAGCAGAAGGTACAAAACCGGATGTAGAAACAGCACGAGTGAACTAACGGACAGTAGCATAGCAATAGCAGGATTTTCACGCGATAGGTTTTAAATTAAATTAGCGATGCGACTATTGCAGCAAATTGCATTGTAATAATAGGAATGGCTACCAGGACTTATATACACAGTCCACTGCTATTTTGATACATACTGTTTGTAGTTACTAAGTGTACACAATCAATTGTGTTTTTAACGTCTTTTCACCCAAGGAAATTAAACCGTAAATACACGATTTTTAATTATTCTTTATTTAAATCGTGTAACGACGAAATTTGTCCTCGTTCCGATTTGGCTATATAATAGAAAGTTTGTATGCTTGATACTTCTAAATTATGTAAATAATTCAGGGCGGCTAGATTTTGGGAAAGGTTGTTGTTATTTAATCATGTTGTATGCTAGTTGCAAGAAAGGCAAATGTTAGCTAACAGAGTTTTATGTTAGAGTTTTATTTAATGAAATATCTTCCATTAATGAAATAAAGTATACTTTAATAACATTTACTTAAGTTGAATTTTAGTATAGGAAAGGACGAAGCGGCTGTATGTTTCCGTCGGAAAAATTTATCCGACGGATAAAAGTAACGCGATGACGTCTATTATATAAATTATACGGAGTAGAGGGACGTCGCTAATTGGCCATAAGCAATAGATAGTATTTTCTTAGTATGTGCGAGGAACGCAGGCCTGATAGAATACGAATCCATGATGTTCGAAAGTAATTTTGAGAAGTAGAAGAAAGGTGCTTACGTAAGAATAGATTAGTTGAATGCAATTAACCACTTTAAAAACATTTAAAACATCTTACTTAAGTTGTATTTTAGTACAGGAAAGGAAGAAGCGGCTGTTGTTTTCGTAGGAAAAAGTTACCCGACGGATAAAACTAAAGCGATGACGTCTATTATACAAATTATGCGGAGTAGAGGGACGTCGCTAATTGGTCATAAACAATAGATAGTATTTTCTTAGTATGTGTGAGGAACGCAGGCCTGGTGGAATACGAATCCATCAAGTTCGAAAGTAATTTTGAGAAGTAGAAGAAAGGTGCTTACGTAAGAATAGATTAGTTGAATGCAATTAACCACTTTAAAAACATTTAAAACATCTTACTTAAGTTGAATTTTAGTATAGGAAAGGAAGAAGCGTTTGTATGTTTTCGTAGGAAAAATTTATCCGATGGATAAAAGTAAAGCGATGACGTCTATTATACAAATTATACGGAGTAGAGGGACGTCGCTAATTGGTAATAAGCAATAGATAGTATTTTCTTGGTATCTGTGAGGAACGCAGGTCTGATTGAATACGAATCAATGATGTTCGAAAGTAATTTTGAGAAGTAGAAGAAAGGTGCTTAAGTAATAATAGTTTAATTGAATACAATTTACCACTTTAAAAACATTTAAAACATCTTACTTAAGTTGAATTTTAGTTTTCGTAGGAAAAATTTATCCGACGAATAAAAGTAAAGCGATGACGTCTATTATACAAATTATACGGAGTAGAGGGACGTCGCTAATTGGTCATAAGCAATAGATAGTATTTTCTTAGTGTGTGTGAGGAATACAATTTACCACTTTAAAAACATTTAAAACATCTTACTTAAGTTGAATTTTAGTATAGGAAAGGAAGAAGCGGCTATATGTGTCCGTAGGAAAAATTTATCCGACGGATAAAAGTAAAGCGATGAAGTCTATTATACAGATTATACAGAGTAGAGGGACGTCGTTAATTGGTCATAAGCAATAGATAGTGTTTTCTTAGTATGTGTGAGGAACGCAGGTCTGATGGAATACGAATCCATGATGTTCGAAAGTAATTTTCAGAAGTAGAAGAAAGGTGCTTAAGTAAGAATAGATTAGTCGAATACAATTTACCACTTTAATAACATTTAAAACATCTTACTTAAGTTGAATTTTAGTATAGGAAAGGAAGAAGCGGCTGTATGTCTCCGTAGGAAAAATTTATCCGACGGATAAAAGTACAGCGATGACGTCTATTATACAAATTTTACGGCGTAGAGGGACGTCACTAATTGGTCATAAGCAATAGATTGTATTTTCTTAGTATGTGTGAGGAACGCATGTCTGATGGAATACGAATCCATGATGTTCGAAAGTAATTTTCAGAAGTAGAAGAAAGGTGCTTAAGTAAGAATAGATTAGTCGAATACAATTTACCATAAAAAAGGGTAAGAGGAATCAGTGGTAATCTGATAGGAAAATTAGCTTGCCAAGAAATGAATCAAATCTACACACATCTCTCAGAGAACAGATTTTTGTAGTTAGAAGGCTGAACCTTTACCGGTTAGAATTTTGAAATTAAAATTATGAATTAAACTAAATCAAATCATAATTAAGTCTAAATTAAATCATGAATAATTTAAAGCATTAAATAAGTTAATTATGAGGCTTAGGAGTGAACAGTATTCGGTAATAATTAAATAAATTAAATTAAATTGTTAGGAAACAAGTTTATTTATGGGGGTAAACTAAGTAAAATAACATGAATTAATGAGATCACTATGCGTGGTTTAAAAAAAATTGTGATGAGAGGAGACACAAAGAGTATAAATAGAATAATTTTATATTTATTTGGGAACCAATTTGATGAATTATAAATGGCATCAAGAGTAATTTCTATGCACCTAATAAGTGAGCATAAGTAACATTTGATTTTATTATTTTTGAGTGGCGTTATTTATTTGAATAAACGAATATTTATTTTAATTGCATGTATGTATTTTTCAGAACTTTCACAATGCATTTTGTTAAGTTTAGATAACTCTTTTAGTCATACAACCTTGCCTATGAGAAACAAGTTGTCATTGATAGGGTTGTGCAGAGTTTTGATAAATTTATAGTTGATCTAGTATAGTCAAAATAGAAAGATACTCGCAATCCTATCAAGTGCAAAGCCTTGTGTTTTATTTTAAATAGTGTTGGGAAACTAGGGGATCATAACTTCACAGATTACAGCTTCATAACATTACGGCTTTATTTCGTAGATATATAAATTAACGTAGCTATTACAGTGATTCTCATTTTCTAACTATTGTTCGAAATGATACGATACGTGGAGTGTACCATACCGTGGCTCTGCCGCGGCCAGTGGTATGGTGTCATTGCCGCGGCCAGCGGCATGGTTTAATCGCGGTGTCTCCTGTTACAACAATGTGAATAGCATAAAAATATTCTTCTTACTCTAATACCTATGTATATAAATTTTCATGGTGATCGGTTGAATGGTGTAGAAGTTGATGTTCTGTAGCACCACCTAGTGGCGAGTTACAACAAACGGAATAGCATAAAAATATTCTTCATACTCAAATACCTATGTATATAAATTTTCATTGCGATCGGTTGAACGGTGTAGAAGTTAATGTGCTTTAGCGCCACCTAGTGGCGAGCTACAACAAAGGGAATAGCATAAAAACCTACTCCCTGAAAAACTACATATATGAACCAAATTCCCTGATGATCGGTCAAACGGTGTCGAAGTCTATTAATCTTAAATATACAAACATT
>WYDF02107245.1:0-10476 GCA_009867245.2 Adranes taylori
ACAGGACAACAAGAGAAAGAATCATACAAAAGAAAATCAAGGATCAAGCCTTTAGTAAATGCTAGGAAATGAGAGAGAAAATTTGGGGCATAAAAAAGTGTGGAACGAAAATATTTCAAACATTACTGTCTATAATGTCAACTCAGTTAAGAAGAAAAAAAAAATTACTTTAAAGCAACCAGGGAGCTCTGATGTTAAAAAAATTCAATTTTTTTTTTTAAATTTATATCAAAATAAACAAAGCCCGGAAAAAAGAAGAAGTTTTAGAATTGGCTAAAAACATTCTGACTTGTTTAAAAATAGAAAATGGAGCGGCATAAAAATTTACGTATGTAATCAATACACAAAGAGTGTAAAGTGATTTTTTTATAAAACATCCGTTTTTGTTTGTTACTTAGTTTTTGGTGTCATTATGTATTACTTAGTTTTCTGTATCATTTTTGTATCATGCTTCATTTTATTATGTCGTATCAGTTTTTGTACCATTTTATTGATAAGATAAATATCTAGATTATATGTTTATCTTTAATTTAAAAGGATGGACTAAGACAAAATTCAAGCTTGCTCAGATATTCACGGTGCGTACTTTTTAATAGAGACAGTATTGATAACTCCTGAAGTAGAAGTGATTAGAAATGTTTAAATAGGAAAAATAGGAGCCGTAATTGTAAGATTTACAAAAAATAAAATTTTATAATTTCCTAAAATTTGTAAAATTTGATCATTCTTAATTCCGATAATATTAAGAAACATTTAAGAATTTTTTTGTTGCATGAGTCACATAGTTATGGAACAAGTTTAGGGACAACATTTATGTAATACAACGTTTAGTTACTGCGCAGGCCCCATCAACCATAATTTCCTTTAAATACGTCCTGGATTATTTGCGAATCGTTTCTAAATTGTTTTTGAAATACAACCCTGCCTGATTAAAATCATTTATAACAGTTTCTACTGATTTTACGTTAGTTGTTATTTTCAGAGCCGGACCTGCGACGATTAGTTTTAGTTCTTACATATTGAGTTTAGAAGGATAAAAATGCAAAATAAAAAGGATTGTAATAAAAATATTATTTTAGCTGTACAAAACGCCTTTCCTCACTTCCCCCAATTTACTCCACTTTCTTCCACATTTTCAAAAAATATATGGTAATAAAAAATCCATTCTTCCAAATTTTGTCCCACTTGTGGGACATAAAGATAGAATTATCTCCTTCCTTTTCTTTTTCCGTGACTTTCATGTAGAGAAAGAGGTACAAGCAGTACAGTCTTTCTGTTGTTTCCTCTTTTACTTCCCTTTTTTTTTCTTCTCCTTACACTTCCATTTGTCTCCTCATAGCCTCATGAGACATAGTTCTTATCCCATCCACGTCGGTCATACACAATCCTTATTTTTCTGACTTGATCTATCCCGTCTATAACAAAATTGAGGACGAAGGAGAAAGAAGGGTACACAATTTTTTTTCATCTAAACAATAAATTATGGAAAATATAGGGTAATTGGGTGAGATGGTAAAAAACGCCAAGCTTTCCTCCACTTTCTAATCAAGCACTAGCTATTTAAAAGTTAAATAAGGCATTGTGATTTACATTTTCTGCGATTTTTATTCTGTTGAACTAAATCTATGGCAACTGGCGAGTTTGGTTCTGAAAATAATATTGATGGTGTCTGGGCCGTTACGAAACGTTGTATTAAATAATTGTTGATGTTACCAATACAACAACAAATTACTTTAGTATTATTGAAAATAAGAATACTAGAGTAAATTTTAGAAAATTACAAAATTTTATTTATGATAAATATTTTAAATACGGCTCTGAAAATTTGAATGCTAATCGTCGTTATTTGTTTGCTTCTTAATTATCTACATTTTTTCCCTTCTAAACATTTTTCGATCTGTTCTACTATAGGAGATAGCAATACTGTTCCTATTAAAACCTACACACCCTGCATATGTATGAATATTACAAATTATTTTATAAGGGAGAAGTAAGTATGTACTAAACATATCTACTTGAATAATATCAAAATCCGCGTCTAAATATTGCTGTAACAGTTTACTCATTACCGCTTTGGATATTTAAAACTTTGTATCGAAGTAAGTTGTAATATGTATCGCAGTAAGTGATATATTAATTGTAAGAAGTTGAAAAAAGGTATGTTTTTACACGTTTCATATGGCAACGTTGTTGGACGTTAAGTAAACCTACAAATGTGAGAAAATTTGTATTTTAGAAGTGTATATGCATGTGGAGTTTATATAAACCGTTTAAAGTCTGTAATCCATGCTGAGCAGATACGGTAGGAAGAAGTAGAAGACCGTTAATACTTTGACGTGGGAGAGACTATGCTGAAGAAACCTTAAAAACTTGCTATTTGTAAAATGTTATATGCACTTTAATTTAATTTTGTCTTATTTTGACACTTTGAACAAATCCCTGCTGTAGGAGCTGTCCACTTGATTTAATTGGGCTTTTTTTTACTACGTAGCGTTTCTGTTTGAGAATTTGAGTAGCAAATGAGAATTGAGAATTGGAGAAAATCTTACGTCGATGGTGTGGAGTGATGAATCTGGAATTATTCCCAGTTGTAGTCAACAATGTCACAATATCGATGATTATAACCAAAACCCGCTGAGTGGATACGGTACGAAGAAGATCGTTAATCATTCTATATGGGACAGATTTTATGCTAGGGAAACCATAAAGACTTGCTATATGGCAAATGTTATGGCCACTTTAATTAAATTTTGTCTTATTTTGGGACTTTGAAGAAATCCTTAGTGTAGGAGCTCATAGTATGAGGAATAACAAATATTATTTGTCTCAAGTGGTACTCCAGAAGAAACTTAATGGGATAAAAACCAATGGGAAGAGGGAGGATATCGTAACTTATGATAGTGCTATGGAGTGTCAAGGGATGGAATTATTTTCAGCAGTAGTCAATAAAATGACAATAGCGGTTGTTATAGCCAAAATCCGCTGAGTGGATACGGTATAGAGACTGTTAGTAATTCTACGTTATGCTGGAGAAACCATATAGACTTGCTATATGGGAAATGTTATAGCCATTTTTATTTAATTTTGTCTTAGTTCGGCATTTTGAACAAATCCTTAGTGTCGGAGCTGCCGACTTGATTTAATTTGGCCTTTTTCGCTGTGCAGCTCCTCTGTTTGAGAATTTGGAGTTTCATGGAATTTTGCAAACTGGTTTAGACGTGCTTTTCAGAGATGAGTTTAGCTGTGTATTACTGACGTGTTTATTATAGTTTTCAGTATAATTGATATGAAAATTTCTGGAGCGCAACAGGCGTCCAGAAACTGTCATATTATCTCTAATAAAGATTCTTAAACGAGAACCCGATATATTTGGGTCGTAACGAATTTTACGGTAGCGAAATTTTAGTGTTCATAAGATTCACAAAAATTTGTACATTAATTGCTTCTTTGATACTCTAATATGTAAGTAAATAATAAAATAGTTAACAGCCATTTTATAAATTTATTTTCCGCCTGCGTATTTCATATTGTAGAAAGAAAGTAAACTGCATTTAGTTTGCACTGTGTCCGCCAGTCTCTTTCATTCGAAATTAAGGGTGGCTGTCGACGCAGTTACAGCAAATATCGATCTCTGACGACAATGATATATCTGCCCGGCCTTTCCCTGTTACGAAGGTTGCATTGTTGCCGCGTTGACTAAATTGAGCTATAATTAAAATTTTTTTTTGCATCTTTTCTATTTTTAAGCCTATTATGGTCCTTAAAATGTAATAGAGTATTGTCATTTTGCGGACGTTAATCGATTTTCACAAGTCACTTAAATTCAGGCTATAAAAACTTTTAACAACAACAAATAGAACTGCCATCTTTATTAGTAAAGAAATGGAGGGATCAATAAAGTACAATCTGATTATCTGAACTCGACTGATTCATTATGCGTCATTTGGAGTTCTTAGAAAAAATTAAATGAAAGATCGGTTTGAATATTTGCGAGAAGTACCGGGGTCATTACCCGGCGCCTCCACCAAATTATCCCGACTCATTTTTTAATTAACCAACATCTAAGGGAATTTTAATTAGAAATATAGTTTATAATTAAAGGAAAGGGTAACACATGGATAATTTTTTGTTAAATTTTTTCGAACCCATTAAGCATAAAATATTTAAGAGATTTGACATGCGGGTATCAATTTGTGTAGACATATTTGCCGCAGTGACTCTTAACTACTAAAAATAATTATGAATTCTAATTTCGTTCTACTAAACATGTTGAGTACTAAACTTTGAAGAATTTCTAAAGCCTTCGAAATGTTCCATTATAATCTAGTCAAGAATGTCGTCCTAAACGATGTCTCTCGGCTAGAGCTGTTTAAGCCGAGAATGGAATGCAGCTATTACATGTTGAACATTTGCTTTCAGATTCTAAGAATTAATACGTCTTTCTCGAATGTAGTAGAAATTTATTGCAGTCCGAATTTATCAGAATATAATTTATAAACTAAGATAATCTGCTTGCATCCCGATTATCTCTAATTCAACTGTTTACATTTCCAGTACGTGGCAATATTTCCTCACATCATGCATATGGAACTGCTTTTATTTCATTGTATTATTTTTCATTGAATGTGACGTTGCCATGTTTAATGCTTTGGCAATAAGCAGAATTGGTTTTGCTTGTTGATTATGTTCACTTAAATGTCTAAATTTTCCGTTCTGTTAAGTCGCAAAGATAATGTTGGTCAAGTAGTCGCCACCAGAGTTGATGCACATTTGAGCTCATTTCACAACATTTTCAATGCCTTTTGGGTCCAAGGTCGCCGAAAATGATCGAAAATGACTTTTGGCGGGCGATCTTGCGGGATCTATAAATCGTCAAAACGAGAGTTTATGCGGTCGGGAAACGCTTCAGTATGTCTATTGTCGTTTGTGCTGTGTGTGAGCTGTTATGCCATCCTGCATTAACCGCATGTTCTGCGCTTCCAATATCAGCAACAAGAAGTTTTTGATCATGATTCTGTAATGGTTACCACTCACAGTAACAGTGTTGCCGACACCGTCCTCAAAGAATACGGTCCAATCATGTTTCCTCCATAAGCACCACGAAACTATGACTTTAAGAAGATGTAGTGGTTTTTGCGCTTTAGAATCGATATATTTGCTTATTCACGTATACGCATAAGTGGAAATACGCCTCGTTGCTCATGATAAATTTCAATGGAAAAGCATTCTCATCGCTATTGAGGTTAAAGAAATTTAAGCGCGATTGGAGATCTGTCTGCAGCCAATATAGCTGATGCCCTGATTGTACTTTCTATTGGAACACCTTTAAGATTTTCATCAATATTCACCGTAAAGATCGTCTATTGATGCTCAATTGTGTTGTTGTTCGTCGGGCTAAACGTCGCAGTGGTTGCTCAATTGGTGCCACACGACCGAAGAAATTTGCATTGAGCCAACATCAGCGATTGATTATTTATCACGAGCATTGGTGACAATTATTCCGCATTCTCGAGGAATATAGCGATCTACTTGTATTCTGATTCTGTTTACGTCATAAATGTCAAACCTGACATAAGACGCCATTTGCAAAAGCTGCATATAAGATCATGACTTTTACTCCATCTGGTATATGAAAAGCATGGTACAGTTTGCGTATAGCATTCTCACATAAGTTTGGTATAGAACGCTGCGGCCTTTGTGCATCTGCGGGAGGGATATTCAAACTGTAGCATAAAGCACTCAAAATTATTTTGATTATAGATTATAGAGACAATTGTTTGGAAATTTGTAGGCAATCTACAATATTAACTCTGCCAAGAATACGGGTAGCCCAGCTTTTAGATGTTGGGGTGACTTATTTGTTGATTGTGTACCTAAGGGCGACTTTTTTAAGGTTTAGGAATGCATTTACGCAGACCTTCACGTGTTTATTTAGCATGTGTTTCATGGGACTCGCCTCAGATAAAGAGCAGTACCCACTATACCCTTTCCTCCTGGCTTTACCAACCTCTTCGGAACCGCTAAAGCATTACTTCAAAGGAGTTGGAGAGATGTTCTTGTCACTATTTATACTTCGGGCGCATACCCGGCGCCTCCACCAAATACGAGGCGTTACTTTACCTATTTATTGTGTAAGGTCAGAATTTTGCAAGTAGAATGAACTGCTTATTGCTGAGTGTGACTGCGACACATTTATTGTATAGGGTTTCCGGAGTTGTGATATTTTATGATTTTGCACAATATTTCACAACTGAAATATAAATCCAATTTATTGTTGAAAATCACCTGGAAAATTTTGATTGGATGACAAGTCTGATTAGCAATTTAATTATTGTCGAAACAGGTTCAACACAAATATCTGTTTGGATTATTGTATGCAAGGGATTACCAAAAAATAAATTTGACTAACATTAGAGTTTTCAGAGCGAAAGGAGTGATGAGAGAAAGATTTATGTTTGATCAGAGTATTTATGGTTTCAAGATGTTGATTTTTCAATCTTGTGGGGTTTTGCCCTACCCCACCGAACATTTATTTTTGATGCTCAATTTGGGAGTTTATCTGTTCGGCACAAGTAACCTGAGAAGAATCAGTGACCCGTTAAAACTTGAATCTACGGAACCATATTTTCGGTCGTATCATGGCTATATTTGTGGGATCAATTTCCTTGTCCAGGTACTACTTGGGTCCATTCAGTTTACCAATTTGTTAATGTTTGATCCCTTAGCACATTTTTGGGAATAGTTTTTTTCTCTATGTATGCTTTTCTACGTTCTGCTGCCAGCATATGAAGCGGCGGGCTACTTGCAATAAGTCGAAGTGTCTGTGTGTATATCGTTCTGTAAGAAGAAGTCATTGCTCTTAGCTTGATTCAAGAGTTTACAGGTATTCTGTTTTATCGTTGCTTTTGTCCAAATTGGCGCTCCTACTAAACAAAATCTTTTGTCTTTCCATGTTTGGACCACCAATCTTTGACATTAATCGTGCTATATTGTTCTTTCTGTCCATTTTTATGTGGTTTTTGATTGAAATGCTTCTGCCTAGCATCACGTCTAGATACTTGACACTAGTCTTAAATTGCACTCTGCTTCCTGCTATATCTATCACGTGTTCCACTACATTCCTCCTCCCCGTGAGCATAATTTTCTCAGTCTTACTTGGGGCTCATTCTAGTTTACAAGTTCAATAGGGTAGGACCCAATACGGAACACAAGTTATTACAGACACAACAAGTTATTAACAACTTTTTCGTTTCTTCACCTTCTACATAGGATATTGATTTATCATTTAGGTAGCTAGATATTATTGCCTGTAGGTATTTTGGAATACCTAATGGTACACCAATTTTGGAGGTATTTTAGAGTACCAAGAATGCTGAATTTAAAGCATTTTGGATATGAAGTGTGACTAACGCTCATAATTGCCGCGTTAGTCACACCTTATGCCAGCTTTTGCCTTTTCAACGAATTCTAAGACTGTCCTGAATGCGTCGACTGTAGACTGATCGGTTCTAGAACCAAATGGTACTCTTGGGTTTGACATGTTCTTGAAGTCTTCTCATCTGCATTCTTTTCAAGCCATCGTCGATAATTAGCAAATTAGCCTATATGTTCTAGAATGGTTTAATGGTTTGGCGCCTTTCGAAATAAGCACTATGGCAGCATCTTTCCAAATTCGCGGAAATTCTCGCGAAATGCGCTTGGCAGTGTCCACGTTATGCTTTATCTGAGGGCGATTGAGTTTTTTTATGTTGAGCTTCTTAATGGTGTGAGTTTGTTAATGGTCACTTTAGATTCGGGGGCGACTTTCAGAGAACTTGCGGTCGACCGCGATCTACGACTTTGTCGTCTCCGGTCTATACTATTGTCACGCTAATTTTTGCGAGAGTTGCTTACTTCCCAGCGTGACATGGTAAAAGAGAATCCTTTCAGTGGGGTATGTAGCGATTCTCTCCTACTCTACGGGACCTTCTCGTTCAATAACAACAAAATGCTCCACTTTAATTTACCTCCTCCTGAATAAAATTAAAAATCAATAGATTCCCATTACTTTTTAAAATAAAACACTAGACTTTGTTATTGTTAGGGTTACGAGTACTTTCGTTATTTATTTCTACTAGATCAAACATAAATTTAACTAAACTTTGCGGAACCCTATCAACAAAAAATCGTCTCTCTTAATCGAGGCTGCTGAATAAAAGAAATGCATAAACTTAACAAAATGTATTGAGAATGATTTAGGAAATGCGTACATGCAAATAAAATTATAATTCGTGAGTTCAAAATAAATAACGCCTCATCAATATAATGAAATAAAAAATATTTGTATTGCAATTTTCACCATTCCTATCATCACGCGCCGTTACCATATTAATGCATTTCACTTTATTTTAATTTATCTCAATAAATGAACTTGTTTTCTAATCAATTTATTTTATTTTATTCAAGAAATTCTAACTTAAAAGAATTATTCAATTATTATCGAATACTATACACTACTATGCCCCATATGTAACTTCCGATATTTATTTCATAATTTAGGCAATTTTATAAAAACAGACAATATTTCACAATTAGGCAATTGTTAAATCTAAAATTTTTATTTACCTTTTTTTTCAAATATATAATTTAACAATTTTGCCCAAAATATTAGAAAAAACTATTTTAAAATTTTACGTTTTAAAAATAAAAATTAACAATTTTGCCCATAATCATTAAAAAATATGTTATAAATTTTAAAACTTGAAATAATTTATACAATTTTTTTTTTCCTAAATTTTAAAATAATAAAATTTTTTTAATACAAATATTTTATTTTAACAATGTTGCCCAGAATCATTCCAAAAAATATTTTGAAATTTTAGATTTTAAAATTTTTAAAACAAACATGAAATATTCTACAAATTTTAAACACTTTTTTTGTGAAAATACCTCAAAAAATGCATACACAAATTTTAAAATTATTTTATAAAATTTTTAAAATTGTAATTTTTGATTAAAATTTTTTTTCCAAATATATAATTTAACAGTTCTACCCCAAATCATTACAAAAAATATTTTGAAATTTTAGATTCTAAAATATTTTATAAAATATTTTATAAAATATTTTAGAAAATAATATAAAATATTTAAAATATTTTCTAAAATATTTTATAAATTCTAAAATTTGAAAATTTTTTTTTCGAAATATAGAACAAATATATTTCTCCATATCTAAATTTTAAATTTTTTTAAATATTTAAAAGATTTAAAATTTCCAATTTTTTAAATCTTTAAGTTTGAAAAAGAATTTGTCGAAATACCTAAAAAAATCCATATCTAAATTTTAAAATCTTTAAAAATTTCGAATTTTTTATTTTAAACATTTTGTCCAAATATATAATTAATAATTTTGCCCAAAATCATTACAAAAAATTATATTGAAATTTTAGATTTAAAAATAAAAAATGAACAATTTTGCCCAAAATCATTATAAAATATTTATAAATTTAAAAATTTTTAAAAATTTGTGTTCAAAATACCTCAAAAATTCATATCCCATGAATTTAAGTTATTCATGATTTTATTTGGAATTAATTATAATTTAATTTAATTCGTGTTTTTATTTTCAAAACACTGACCGACAAGGATTCATTCTGCAGTTATATTCACTCCAGTAAGAGCTGTGTGGCTTTTATTCATTTCTTCCACTAGTTCATTTCCTACCAAAATTACTATCTATTTCTCACTATTTTCTCCCTACTTCTAGTAAATTGCTGTAATTTAATATATTCTCACTTAATTACTTATCATCCTACTCTACTAATTACTTTCGGCCATAATGGATATTCACTGTATACTTTCACACGGTGTCACACTGTATACTTTCTCGAACTATTGATTTACTATCAATCATATCTATTTACTAACACATACACTGACTACGACATCACCCCACTTACCCACTGCGCTTGGTGCATGGATGTGTGTAAAAGCATTTGTGTGTGACCCCAGATGTGTGTAAAAGCATTTGTTCAAGATTTAATTAGTTACAATAGAGTTTAATCAACGATAAATGATTATTTCTATGTTTTATTTGAAAACTTATTTCCGGTTTTTCCAACTAGTTTGTCCCCAAACCAACTGCTTATGTACTAACATTTCACCAAATCTAACCATACCGAATTGTTTACAAGTATCAAGCATACATAACTATCTACCAAAACTAAAAACGGTCAAAATTATATAAAAATGAGGATTTTAATTCGCATTTGTCGATATGTTCATACGGAAATATGGCAACAGTGCTGGTTTTTCATTCATTTTCCGTACCTGTTCATCTCATTCCTAATGCATCCGCGTTAAAGATAGCCGAAACCCCCCTTTTCTGTTAAAACAAACGACTAATTTTCGCATATATATTAATTTTTTTCTTTTGTTAACGTCGGCAATTATTAAACTCTTCCAATACCTTTCGAATTATTTTATAGTATTTTTCTC
>WYDF02107256.1:0-10476 GCA_009867245.2 Adranes taylori
GCATAATACACTTTTCAGACGAAACATTGAAATTATACGGTTCGGGATGAAAGAACACAAAAATTCTATCAACGCGTATTTAGTAGCTTTGATATCTTAAGTGAGCTCAACTAGATCAAATTTCGCTGTAAGTAATATACACGGAACCTTGTTGAAAGATCGGGTGATGGACCTGGCGCCTAATTGTTTTTACGTCTTGTAAGGTTGAGAAATTTACATATGAAATGACATTACTACTTCTCCCGAGATAATAAACATCAGTAAGTTGTTCGCTAAAACTTGGAATTGAGTTCCATAACTTCCTCTTTAGTTAATAAAATTTGTATAGGTTTCAAATATGTTATTTATCGAAGAAAATTACGTGTTTAAGTTACTTTGTTTAGGTACGAAAGGTAAAAACGTATAATGTATATCGCATCAGTATAAGTTGTTTTATATTGTTAATTTCAGATACTGCGAGCTAGCATTGGCGGATACTGAAATTCCCGTTAAATATAATGAAATCCGCGATATAGCAGTAGCAATGTCAGTAGCGATAGTGGGAGAGAGATTGACATGCTTCAACTGCCTTCGATTATTATTCGCTCCGATAGTAGAGACATTCGTACTCTATGATCGTTTCATTTACCTTTGCGAGAATAATACAGGTATGATATTTATCTTTTTTACTACAGGTATTTTATTTTCATCAGTGCTTTATTCTGAAACCTTATAGATTATGGAGGAAAATTTTGTGATTTGCGGGCGTATTTCGATCCGAAAATCTCACCAAGGAATTTTATTTTAGTTGCTCATAAGTGATTAATAATCTTTTCTTTATTCATAATTGTCTTGTTTTAAATGAACGGTTTGCTTAAAAAAGGTTACAAAGTTCATTTTTCAAATTTTACAGGAGAAAGGAAAATATGCTGGTTTTTACAATTTTCTTTTGAACGAAGAACTTTATTTTTACCGAAAGTAAAATTTGATTGTAATATTTAAGATGAGAATTAAAATAAACAATGTAAAAATTATTATTAGGAACTAATTTTCAGTTTGAATCTGATGATTTAGCATCTATTTATGCGAGTTTTAAGTCTGCATAGAATCATATATTCATTGCTGAGACATGTTTAGACCAGTAAAGATTCCTTACTTAGTTTTATGGGGCTGTATTGAGTGCAATTTGTTGAATGAAATCTCGAATCTAGAGTTCGATAAATCACCCTACAGGTTTTCCTGGACTAGCGAAAAAAAAAACGCAATAAAGGCGAGGAACTTAGTAACCGGTGTGTCGTAGTAAACGAATTTTTTGCCATTGTTACAACTGTTATCGTCTTAACTTTATGTTTTATCAATATTGATATATTTCGAATATCTTTTCAGAAAGTATCGAAACTAATAGGTGTATTCAAATTTTTATCAAAAAATTACTTGCAAGATCCTACGAAAATAATAGGTTTTTGTTCAATTAAAAGTCGTACCGTGTTCTATTGGAGTGTCTATCATCTTTTGATCATTCAGCATCTATTTGTGCGAATTTTACGTCTGAAATTCTTTAATTAGATAAGTGCTAATTTCGAAAATTGGATATGATAAGTAAATTATAATAATTAGTTCAAAAATTGAGGCAGAGTGGACACGCGTGTTTCTGGCATTGCGGTGTAGCCCTTATCAGCACCCTCGCTTTCCAACTGTAGGTGCAATGTATCATTGCATCGAATTGCGAATCCGATACTTAACAAGTACGCTAAATATGTCTCTAACCAAATTATTATAATTTCATTCTTGCACGCGCAGTGTATGTAATTGTATGTATCTTTGCATGTATTAAGATGTTAGATTTCTATTTATTCGCTAGATACTGCATTTGACATAATGCATTGCACTAGGTGTGTGTAATATATTTGGACCAAATATCACCTAACAAATTGAGATGAACTATTAATGTGTTTTTAGATCTAACCAATGAAGCAATGGACTTTAATCAAAGTTCGCCCCGTATAAACTTCTATTAGGTTGTTTTTCTGGGAAGCGTCGGCCACCCTAAAGATGGCCAAAGTTGTTCCTACATTGATCAAGAAGGTTCTACAGTGATCGTACATTTGGTGTTCAATAAGGAAATTATAATAATTTGGTTACATAGGTATATTAGCGTACATGTTAAGTATCGGATTCGAAATTTGATGCAATTATACATTGCGCCTATAGTTGGAAATAGAGGATGTTGATAAAGGCGACATCACTATGCCAGAAACACGCGTGTCAACCCTGCTTCAATTTTTAAACTAATTATTATAATTTCGTTATCATTTAGAGTTTCGAAATTAGCACCTATCTAATTAAAAATCTGGCTGCAACCTGTAAACACTACTAACTTTCTTCAATGTAATTTTCTGCTGGCACATATCCATATTTATTAGACCATTAAAGGTTTTACCCTGAAAATATTTATTACTCACTCATTTTTATGTAGCTGTATACAGCGCAATATGTTGTATATAATCTCGAGTCTCATAAATCATATTGCAACTTTTCCTGGAGTAGCGTAACAACTGCTTTAATGTGCCCATTTGATTTAAAGATTTCTACTAAGTGACTATAGATGTAAAAATGAAATACCAATAAAAGCTGTCTTTATAAATTATATGATAGATTTGTAAACCATATTGGGAATTTTGAATTGTGAAATATTAGAAACCATACATTGCACAAAAGTAAAACTATGTTGTCTTGGTTGCCTGTGGGCTATATTCAAACGTTTACTATCATTTTTTATAAAAAAATTAGGACTAGATCATAAGACACTTTTTTTCTCTAATATCCTGCAGAATTATTTTGATCGTTGCTTCGGTGGTTTTCATTCGTTTAACCAAATCTGTAGACGCTTCATCATTCCACTTTTCCCGAAATAATTTCTTGCTTGTAGAGTTATGACTTTTATTAATTTGCTCAGCTACACTAAATTTTCGCCATAAATTTCTTATAATTTTTGTTTCAAATAACGTTCAGTTCTAGGCTGAAAAGATTTCATTTTATTTGACAGTTCTATAATTGTAAACGGACTTCTATTTTATTTATAAGCAATTCTAATATCCTATAGTACGACTCCTTCAAGGATCGTCAAGAAGAGCCAATTAAGTGATTTAACCTCTTTTTGAATTACGTCACCACAGTACAATTATTTGGGGTTAGAGACAGGTTCTTTAGCCAGAGTTCTGCAGTAAGGACACATTAAAAATTCTGTATATAAACTACGTAAGATTAGCTAGCTATATGGAGTTGATTGTTGCGTCGGGTGCCTTCATCTGAGGTTTACCCAGAATTACGCATAACCTCATTGACCTAACCCCATCAATTTGACATTTTACGAAAGACAAGATATAAATTTTATTTCAATAGTAACTTGATTTTTAAGCATTATTGCTTAAATACTACTTCTTGAAAGCAATATTTTAGCCATTGCAGAATTTGATTTATTTCGAATAACTCCTAACCTGATTGACTTCATCCTTTTTTCTATGTCATTTTATGACGGCTAATGACGGCAGTAAGCAATATTTTCTTAAATTAAATCAATTTTTAGTCAAAAAGTTGAGAAAATTCCTGGAGTAACGGATTTGTTTAGGATAGTCCATGTAATTAGAGGTAACTTTACTGATCTAATTTTTTACCGAACATAGCAGGCCTTGTGTTTTCTATATAGAATTAGTGCATCTTTTCTAGGTTTTGTATAGCTTAACTTTTTGTGTAGTTTTTTGTGATTCTCTTTGTCTGTAAAGCAAATAATTTTTTTCCAAATCATATTTCAAGAACTAATATGATAAATTTTACGAACACGCAACGAAAAGTAAAAAATAGAGATAAGAAAGTAGGGTTAATCATTTTTGAGTTTCTATTGCAAATTTGTGGACTCTTTTGTGTCTTCATGATTATATTTGTGTTCGCCTTATTGTTCTATTTTTGTTTATGTTGCTTTTGTATATTAGATGTAATTGGAGATCTTGCTGTTCTAGTATCGAATGCGTGTTTCTTCTTATTGTTATTTCTTTATAGGAAACGATGTTAGTGTTTTTTTTTGTTAGTCGGACAGAACAGTCAAATCTGAACGCACTTCGGATTTTAAAGCCTATAAAAAGAGAACAGTCAATGTTGCCACAATGGGTGAGTTGTAATCAATTGATTATTAAGTCCTGGGCTAATCTCTTTCTAGACCAGACGACACAAATTTTTTTAACGAATATAATTTCCTTCATCTATATATCACTGTATTCAGAATTATGACTTACGATGCTTTTTTACCAAACGTTAGAGAAGTACTACTTACTCTTCAGGTTAAACGGATTAGATTTGATCTTTTTTAAGCAAACCCAACAAAAGATTTTTATGTTTGCATTGAATCTTCTACTCCAAATTAGATTTGATTCTTTTAGTTTTTAATATTGTTTTGATGTGAATTTTGGCAATACGTACATGTGCAACGATAATTGATGTAATTATATATCAAATCTATATTTTTATTGTTAATTACCGTATCACTTAGTACCATTTCAGTGTTTTCTTTTTTTTTTGTTTTTGATAGGGAAATACAGATTTAAAAAATTATCGATTTGTAATAAAAATATTGACTTAGTGAGACTGATGTCAAGCTATGAACCAAAGTCGAATAATGTCATTCTAGAGATAATTTAAATTTTTGAAAAAATTAGATTGATTAAAGTTATGAAAAAAGTTTATCTATACTATTTTTGTTGATTATGTTTATGAAAAGTTTACAATTTTGTATTAGATTTACATAATGTTAAATATTAAAAGTGCAGTATTGTATCTGTAATACAGAAAGTGACAAGTATAAGTATCTGTAATACAGAAAACCCTTGTCGAGCTCGGGTGTTCACTGCCGCTATAACTCGGCAGTGAACAGCCATAACTCGGCAGGACATGATGCATTCAATCTTGGAATCTATGTTAATTCCAAGAATACTAAGAAGCTTTTTTCGGGGCAGGTTTGCTTTTACAATTATAGAGGTATCATCTGCAAATTGAAGAAGTCCATGCGTTAGAAGTATCGATATGTGGTGAACGTAAATGATAAACTCGACGAGAGAGCTGCACCCGGTAACAGATCTTCTTTTAACAATCTCTATTCCGAACTTTCTGCACCGACTGTTATATCAAATGCTTATTTGATAGTTTTAACTATATTTTGTGGAATGTCAAGGTTACAGATTTTGTAAATCAACTTATTTTTTCCCATGTCGTCTAGGATAGCTTCTTTTTGTCTAGGAAAGCTGCGTACGAATCAAGGTTTTTAATTTTCGCTTTTATTATTGTTGCACTTGACGCTTATTGAATCACTGCTGCTAATTTACTTTAAACCCAAACTGGTTTTTTGTTTTTTGGAAGTGTAATTATTTCTCCTAGTTTCCAATTCGCTGGGCAATGTTTTAAGTTTGCTATGTCCTTTATGATTTACGTTAGTTCGGTGACGACATGAACTGATAGTTTGATTGCTCGGTTTGAAATTCGATTGAGACTGACTCCGGACTTTCTTTGAACTTAAGGTGTTGATTCTGCTTTGCATTGACTATGCAATGTGTGTATGTTTCTTCTTATCTTGTTTTGTAATTTATTATTTCTTTAAATCTTGCAAAATGTATCTTAATTTTTAAACTGTCCTTGTGTATGGAATTTTTTGTGCTTGGAGGATTTTCATTTGTATGTTATTTTTTCAAACACTAATTTTCTTCTTATAACGTCGTCTTCTTAGGGAGGTTGGCGTTCTTGCTAGCATCACTTTTGACACGCATATACTGAATAGATCTATGGATGTTGCATCATACCATTTGCGCAGATTTTTGAACCACGAGTAAGCTTGTCGGCCAATACTGAATTTTTCTGCAGAATATTTTGCAGCACTCTGTACTGTTCACCACGCATAATGTGACCTTCATATTCAAGTTTATGTTTTTTTGATATGACGTAAATATGACGTCAGTTTATTTTTGCATTCTGTGTACGACTCGTTTCCTTCTCAAGTGTCCAAGTCTCCATGCTATAATGTAATATAGAACAAATGTACGAGCCTGGTGCGAGTACGAGTGTGTTATATTCTGTCAAGAATGTATAGTCTCTTAGCTTGATCATTAACTAGTGTACCTAGGTATCTATATTGTTTCACTTGCTCTACATTTTGACCATTCATTGTCAGTATTACATCCGTATAAGTCGTACTATCAATCATTGTTTTGGTTTTGGATGTATTGATAGTTAGGTCATGTTGATTACTAACTTTTTAACTATTTTTGCATTTCTTGTTGATCCTTCTTGCTACTCGGAATTAGAATAGTATCGTCTGCACATTGCATATTAAACAGACGATCTCCATTAGTAATGGCCTTTCTGTGACAAAGCATTGAAGGCAAGTAAACCCTTTCTTTTACTAAAACACTTAAACCAATTTGCGTATCCCTTGATATATTCGCGTATCCCTGTGTTATTCTCAGTAATATTTTCAATATTTGGCACTTTAAACTTATTATCTGATATTCATTCACTGCAGTTTAGAGCTTTGGATTTCTTAGGTAGTGTAACAAACGTTGACTTCAACCAATCTCTTGAATTCTGCCACTTTTATGTACAACATACATGTATCCATTTCAGCAATGTATTAAATTCATGACCTTCGAAAACCCTGATAATAATTTCTATGTAAACATTTTCCGGTCTTACAGCTTGTTGTATTTGGATTGATCTATATCTCTGACTTCTTTAAGCCTTATATCAAGACTATCTTCATCACTTACAAATTTCGGTACGGCAGTCTCTTGATATTGAATAATGCACCTTTGAATAATATTGAATAATGCACCAGATCCAGTAAGATCATGTCGACCGGTATGGATGTCGATACTGATTGTAGTACTTTAAATGTGTGTAAGTGCCGTGCTAAAGCCCAAAAAGGGTTAAAATGTAATTTGTGTGGCACTGTGTATCACCCTTCATGTGCTACAAGACATAAACTAACCATAATTGATGATACGACAGTAATTTGCTGTGAAACTTTGAATGATGAAAATGGCGGTCATAATCATAATAGCGTCGCAAATGCAAAACCCGAGATTAATAACACAACGGTATGTGATAAAGTCAATAAATATGATTCTATTACTAATTATGATATTGAAATACGATACCTTAAATTATTTCTTGAATCAAAGGATAATTTCATACATGAACTGAGAAATGAGGTTAGTCATCTTAAAGAAACCATCGAGTTTTTGCAGACTTTACACAAACCACTAAACAATCAACAAAATCAAGGTCGTCCAATAGCAAGTTTAACTCACGATATTGGCACTACAATTGTACCTAATAATCAGCAAAAGAATAAAAGCAAAAACTCCAGTAATATGTAATGTATTATTATAAACAAAAACACAACATCTAATAACGTTATTAACAACAAATCGTTTGATAAGCCACACGCAAAAGTAAATACATCTACTGTTTGCTTGGTATCAGCTGATTCGCCTGTTGCATCAGAGTTGTCTGTGAAGGACAGAAGCGCTCGAGTAAATAATGACTCTACAGCTATTCCTAAACGTAAGATTAGCTATTCCTAAACGTAAGATTGTTGGAATAAACAAGAACATTTCAACTGAAGTTAAGAGCGCTAAAAGACTGGGATATATACATTTATTTCGTATGGATCCAGATACTTCAGTAGCGTACCTTAATAGATTCATATCCAGGCTTGGAGCAGTTGCTGAACTACTGTAAAAACGTTTTGTCCTGAAAATGCCGTTATTAAGCAGTTTTCCTTCAGGAAAAAGGTGATTACAAAAAATAATCGTCCAACGGATTTCACCCATTGAAACGACAGGATCCTGTTTTACAACCCTGCGTACAGAAGGAACCAAATTAAATTTGTCACTAAAATACTATTATTAAATATCGTGCCTGAATCGTATTTGTTTCACTTAAATATTAGAAATGTTTTAATCCTGACTTTGTTCTATTATTTGAGCATTGGATGTCAACTGAACAACTTCAAGCAATTTATATTCATAACTTTTACTTAAGCAGTTCCTTTTGCTGTGGTCCAAAACAGCACGGTGCTTCGGCTATCTATGTCTCAAAAAAATTTCCAAATCTTAGATAGCTCGACGTCCTGACCTAGAAAGATTTTCCATTAATAATATTAGTTGAGTGCTTTGTTACTCAATTCAAATCAACAAGCTGCTGCCTTGTTTTAATTTCAATATACAGTCCACCTAATACTAACATTAACACAATATATTATAATTTTTGCGAAATCATCGGCATTATAACAGCTGAATATAAATTACTAGTTATGTGATCTTTCCATGTAAGTAAGGCCTCGGTACTTGTATGTTTCTATTGTCCTTTCGAGAGTAGCGTTTCATAGTGGTAATTGGTTCAACACCTTGACACTTTGATGCGATGGACACCACAGAATTATACACCCACTTACTTAGTGACTATTGCACGTTCTTCTTTGCTGTTAAAGCTTCGTATGCTCCTCTATTAGCCTTCCTTGCAAATATATATTTTTAAAGAGGATATTGTTCTTAAGAATCCTGTTTTCTCGAAGAGTTCCTGTTGAATAATATCCTCGCAGTCTTAGATATCGCAACAATCTACGCTTCTGAGTAAGTTATCGAAGTAAAAGTGATATGGTAATAATTCTCCTCGGGCAAACAATCTATAAATGTAAGTAACGGAGCATCAACTTTTCCAATTTTTTTTTCAAGTTCTTCGTTTCTGGTGAAAGTTTTCCCTTGATAGTTATCAAAATCTAACAGATATCTTTAAAGCGTATTTATGCACCACACCTGATACCCAGACCTAATATGTTTTGATTGCTTACATCTATGCTTGCTGTAGTATTTGATGATACACTCGTCAAATGATAGTTGTGGTTCTGGTATAAAGTTTTTGTGACAATTTTTTTTTAATCGTGTTTATCAAAAGTCACAATTTCCACATTTTATCGTTTATATTTGGTAAACTATTATCTACACAATGCAAAAATGTTCTAATTTCGTCTCCGGTAATTAAAGGAGTGAGACAATTTATAAATTGTGTATATTTGTTGCACGCAACTGCTAACGTCATGTTGCGCAATACTTTCATTTACAGTAGTTGGAGAAGTATTAGGAATTGTCTCAAATTATCCTTGAATCCAAGTTTTCCGATCGTTTTCCAAGTTTTCCGAACCTCAGTTTCTGCTGAGTTGATTGCGACTTAAATTATCAACTTCGAGTACTTCATCATCCCCAGTGTCTTCATCAGTAAGAATTTCTGTATCAAGTGGAGTAATAGTAACTGCTTCAACCATATTATTGAGATCATTGTCATCGACAACATCTTCAAATGGTATGCACAATGCTTCTTTGATCAACAAACTTCTAAATCTGATCCCCATGTCACTGAAATCGCAAATACATAAGAAATGAAAATGACTACTTCAAGCGCCTAGCATTATGTAGAAGGTAATTGCAAGATATATAATATAAAAATTAATCATATTCTTTCATTTTGTTTTAATATCAACTATATAAACCGTAATATTAAAAAAATATTCAGGCCGAATAAGAAAAGAAAATAGTCTGAGTCCATTCCTGCAAACACAATGTTCATTATTATGTTATTGGTGAATAACTTATTTCTGATATAAAATCATGTGTACACAAATGTGAAGTTAGCTTAAATAACACTAGTGCCAATAGTATCTTTAAAACGTAACAACTTCACATAATACGAAATTGAATTAAATTGCGTTGTCATATGGCAACGCTAGGTTATTTATTAAGGACTAAGCTCGCTGAGTAACTGGTCCATATCATAATATTGTAAGGAGAAAAACTGTACTCGTTTTAATTTCGTTCATAAGTTATGGCTAAATTCTATGAAATGTTTTAGTTCTTTAATCACTGATTTCAAACAATCTAATTAGTTGTACTCGTCATAAATGAAATTCACCATTAGTATGTGAACTAAACGGTACGAAATGGAATATTTACTTAAGCATTGCATCTAATTCGTTTCGTGTATTTTAAGCCAGACATACTTGGATTTCGGTTATTGCTTTCAGTTGATGCTAAAGCGTTGCATTCAATTCCTTTAGTGCATTTTAAATCAGGCATAGTTGTATTTCCGTATTGTTGCGTTATCACTTTATTAAGCATTATTCCGTTATTATTTTTTACTTGACGCGACAGGGGCAGGTATCTACTGGTGACATACAACATTCAAGGAACGCTGAAACGTAATCATCTTGTTACAGAGTTGTTTTTATCAAATTAGGATCATAATTTGTTGCTTTATAAGTACTATCCTGCTTTTTATTAATCTGATTACTTATAGCATAAAATTTGCTATTGCATTAGATTATTCAGGGTTCGGTATTCGCTGCTGTCAATTATAATAAAGTGCTTAAACACTTTAATGATTTACGCAATAACATGTTTA
>WYDF02107278.1:0-10475 GCA_009867245.2 Adranes taylori
GTCATACCTGGGACACATCCTGAGAGGGCCTCGCTACGCCATCCCGAAGCTGATCCTACAGGACAAGATGGAAGGCCGAAGGGGACCCGGACCAAAACAGCATTCGTGGCTCCGAAACATCAGGAATTGGAGCGGGGTGCCAGATGTGGCAACCATATTGCGTCGGGCAGAAGACAACATCCTTACAATCATTTGAGGAATGTGCGGAAGATCCCCAACGTGCAGGATGCATATGGGACCGGAAGAAGTAGAAGGTAAAACTATAAAAAACACACCTCGTAAGTTACTTGAAATATTTATTGTTTAAATTTTAAACCGATTCGATAATAGAGAAACACGGACGTGTGTCATTAATATAAAGCTGACTACGAGTCCGAAACGGGGAATTACCGAAATATAATCGAAAATTCTGACTTCATTCGCATTGCAGTTTTGTATATAAAGTAAATGGTTTTATTTATATATTACTATATAAACAGCTTTGTTTATATAATTCCTAAAAAAATGCTACAAATGGATCTAGTAGAGTTATTTCTATATTATAATTCATAAGTTTACTTCATACATTATATGCGAAATCTGAAAGTTCTGAAATTGAATAGTGGATATAATAAGTGGCAGATCATATAAGTAATCATGTAATAATAATAGTGGGAATTACTAAGTAAGTACCTACCTATTTATAAGTCTATTGTACGTAAAAAATTTCATTTACTAATAATTTTTACCTACATGTTTTGTATAATAATACAAAAGAATAGATAAACCACCGCAAGCCGGTGTGCAGCTTGTGCAACGCACATGGGTGATTCATCAAAGGGCACCATGTGGCGACAATCATGTATATACTTTATATGTGATAATGAAATGTTGTATTATGCAAAAAGGGCACTAAATTTCATTTCGACACAAGCGACTTTTACCCTCGCGACGACCCTGCCTACTCAAAATTTTAAAAGTATGATTAATTTTGCCACTTATTTTAAGTGGCAATATAACTCATACAGGATTTTTGCACTGTCCTATTTCGTGTCTTATTCAATTTTATTAAAAACTTAATTACCTTGTCACTTGTAACTTATCAGCTCATATTACATTTATTTAAATTTATTATATACTTATAGAGAATGGCTGACGGTAGAGCACACTTGTCAGGAGGATACCAATATCACAAACGAAGGCTGCAACAAGATGCAGAACTACAATAGCAACACGATGTAGCAGCTGCGTCTAAATTACATGATGCAGGTATGCCAAATATAATCTATGAACCTGCTACTTCTGGATCAAGCGTTGTTGCAGATGAAAATAATGCTATTGATACTGCAACTACAAATGTTCCTGTGGGCTCAATGTCATTCTTGGATGTCGATCCAGCAACGTGGCCTGACGGACTAACAGATGCAGAAAGGATATTTTTAGTAAATAGGGGTTCTCCTAACGCACTATATGGATTTGAGTTTCCACTAGATAACAAGGATCGAAGATTTACAAGGGTCGAATGGTCGACGGTATTATAAGTGAAAGTTTACTAACGGTGAAGAAATTTTAAGAGACTGGCTTATGTATTCTGTAGCACAAGCTAGTCTCTCGTTATGTTAGAGCACGTATCAGCACTTGTATTGTCTGCAGAGAACATAAGAGGACAAAGGTATGAAAATGGATCAAATATGAAAGGTATTCAAAGTGGAGTCCAAACCAGACGAAAAAAACATGAATAACAACAAGCGGGCGTTTTATGTTCCTTACAGTACCCATTCTTTAAACCTAGTGGTAAACGACATGGCAAAGTCTTCACTAGAAGCTATAAATTTCTTTAATATTGTGCAAAAGATATAGGTCTTTTTTTCCTCTTAGACGTGGAGATGGTCAATTCTTTTGATGAATGTAAAAGGCATAACTCTAAAACCACTTAGTGACACAAGATGGGAAAGTCGAATCGAGGCCATAAAGCCATTAAGCCATCAAATTGGATAAGTTTACGATGCTTTACTTGCTGTTTACCAAAACATAGATATGAATACATCTGTACGAGACAAAGCTTCGGGTTTGTTACGTCAACTTAAACAGTTTAAATTTTTATGCTCTGTCATTAAATTAATAAGACACACCAACGATTCTTTGAAAACTTACGTTATGATGAGTATTTTACTCAAGTTGTTGAAGATGCCAAAGCATTAGCTATTGAAATAGACAGCGAGATGCTTGATTTTGAAAATGGCCTAAACATCGTGTTAGATCTAGAAAGAAGCAATTTGATTATCAGTGTCATGATGAACCAGTTGTTGATCCCCGACAAAAATATAAGATCAAAGTATTATTTCATATTATAGATACAGCTATAAATTTCTTGGAGTTAAAATTTCACAAATTAATGAACATAGTAAACATTTTGCTTTTTTATATAAGATTTATGCCTTAAGATAAATGTCTAAAGACGAATTGTTAGAATATTGTAAGAACTTCGAAACAATTTTAATCCATGAGGATTCCTCTGATATAAATGGATTAGAACTTTCAGAGGAGTTGTCAGTTCTTTGTATGATTTTAGATTTGTCTCCTCAAGAAGTTTCAAAATTCATTACAGATTCATTTGGTTCAAACATCAGTATTGCTCTTAGAATTCTTTGGACATTACCATGTCAGTTGTTAGCGGGGAAAGCTTTTCTAAATTAAAAGTAATAAAAAATTAAAATTTCAAAAAACCAATTTCACAGAAACCTTCCCGGGAGTGTACTCAACAAATTCCTAAAGTTTCATGTCGATTGGATGGATGGTGTAGTCAGGCATAAAGGACATACAGACAGACATACATAGAACCTTACATTGATTTTTGTACATATAGATAACGTCAATATATCACAACTTAACCCTTTCTCACGCGTTTCATTCGTCCACATTTACATGTTTTTATCTATGAGATTTTTATCTTGACAACTTGTCAAACCACAATCTCACAGAATATCATATCTTCTAAATATTTAACTATTTGGTTAGTACTCCACTTTGTTGTCATTTTTTTTAAAGAAATAAAATGACAAAAATATGAATCAAAGTAAACAAATCAATAACCAATAAAATTATGGCAGTATGAGTTACCTATCGCATGGTAGAGCCACTTTCTCGGTCTTCAAGAGTAGTTGAATGTCAGTTTAAACTATTTAATTCTACGTTCAAGTTAAGAACTTGAACTGATTTGAATGCAACAGTTTATGTCTTTTCAATTTCAACTTGAAATTAGAAACTACATTTCAAGTTACTTGAGTGAGTGAAAAATTATGTTCACATTATTCAAGTTGTTCCAAGTAACTCCTTTCAACCGACTTGAATTCAGATAAATTGAAAAGTCTGAACAAACCATAATAGAAGCAAATTTGAAAATATATTGGTATAAAACGGTGTTATAAATACAATTGCAAATATTATACAAATTATATTTATATTGTTTCATATTTATTTTTAGTATCATTAATTATCTCATTATCAATTATGATACAACGTAATCTCATTTTAATTAAAATTGTTTACATAAATCACGCAGCCTAAAACGATTGACAATTTATAAGTGAATATTAATCCCTGAATTTTTAATCCCTTTCTGATAACAACATGTAAGGAATCGCTACGCATTATTATTATTAATAAATAAAAATTTTGCAACTAGTATTGTATGTTTTAAAATGAATATAACAAATATTTTAATATTATTAAATTTAACGATAAAAGTGAACTAAAAGAAATAGTAAAATATCAAGGCAGAAATTATTTAAGCGATGCATAGAAAACAAAAAGTTTTATTTTTATTCAATATATTTTGTTTTAGTCCATTGTTGGTGTGGGCTGTAAGTTATGACGATTGTGGTAAGTGTAATATTTTTCATCTCCTTTTGATGATTTTAGTAGTTGAATTTACTAATGCACCCAGTTTCTTATAGCATCTAGTTTCGTATTAGCTTTAACTTTCAAATATAAATTGAATTTTATAATTGTTAACAAAATTTTGGCGTTATTAAATAAAAGATGTATTTGATAAGTCTCGTTTACAAGGTATTTTTTAGGATCGGAATTTGTGGTAGAAGGCGTAGATGTCCTTGGATGCAATAATTATTATGAATGCGAATTGACTAAAGGGAAATTTCATACAATTCAATTTCATATGACATCTGGTAAGGATTTGACATAATAAAGCAAAAAATATTATAGTTGTATTCTAGTTCGATAATAATTTGATGTTCATGTTTCTTCATAACATTGCCAAATAATAAATAATATTTTTGTATTGTAACAATACAGACATAAAAACTTATATGTTGAATATTCCTTTCTATGTTAAAAGTTTTAATCATTTCGAAAATGATTCACAAATCTTGCTCAATGCAATGATGTTTATAATTTTACTACGTATATAAATTTTCATGGCGATCAGTTGAAAGTGTAGAAGTTGATGTGTTACAAGGCAATCTAGTGGCGAGTTACAAAAAATAGGATACCATAAAAATATTCACCGTACTCAAATACCTCTGTATATAAATTTTCATGGCAATCGGTTAAACGGTGTAGAAGTTGATATCATGCAGTGCCATCTAGTGAAGAGTTACAACAGAGTGGATTTGATAAGAGTACTTGTCGTACTCCTATGTATATAAATTTTCATGGCAATCGGTTGAATGGTGTAGTAGTTAATGTATTGCAACTAGTGGCGAGTTACAACAATGTACATAGCAAATTTTATGATGATCGGTCAAACGGTATGGTAGTCTATTAATTACCAATATATAAATATATATCTCATTTATATAAATATATATATATATATATACGATGGTTACTGCTGTAATTTCGGGATAGACGCAAACAAAATATTTAGAATCCAAAAAATGACAATTGCTTTTCAAAATATTCTCACTGACTAGTTCTGAATTGAATAAGAAACAAGAAATCTTAAATTCTAGCAGATTACATCTGTCTTTCTTGTTGGTGCCATAAGTTCGTATCAGAATTGCAAATTAACTTTTATCACCATTTAAGCAAAGCTTACCGATAACCTTTAACCAAATTATCTTAGTACTACCAATTTCTGATTCAAAAATGTATATAAGTCTAACAATTGCTATTGTTAAAACAAAATCTAAAAGGGAACATTTTAAAATGATTACAAACCCATTTGCGTGATAAAATCAAACGTTCAACATTCTTCACGATACTGAAGTACATCTCTTCTAAACCAGTAATGGACAACATCTAAGTACGGTCGATAGCGATTCCTAAATTGTGTTAAACGTGACACAAACTTTAACGTGACAATAATATCCGCGACAATAGAATCCTGAACGTGACAATAATATAGTATACAAAAACAATCTTCAAACCTACCAGTTCAACAAAGAAAATATCAGCAAAACAGAAGTCATAAGTGTAACTCAGAACATCAAAGAACTAGCTTGGAAAATAAGGTTATAAAGTATTCAATAAACAAAATAAGGTATATTGTATTGAGAGGCAGAAAAGTGTCTTACAGTCATTATGGTGATGTAAAATTAATTACATCTTTTTCAATTGAAATCTATAGACACATTAATTATAACACACATACATAAAACATGTTTATCATAAAATATCTTCTCGATACTTCTCGATACGTAACGTAGCATGTTACTCTAAATAAATAAATTGTAACAGAACGCTACTGGAAAGAAACCAGTTTATAAGATAGAATGTAAATATAATTAAAATATATGAAGTTGCTTAGGAAGCTACGCATTAAATAAGAATAACAAGAGAAACATGGGTTTAGTTATTATTCGAAGCTCAAAACATGTTAGCTGGATGATAATAAATACGCATTGGTCGCGTGATGAAAGAAACGCATATAGCGTTGTTAGATAAGAGTAGGGAACGAAAATAATATTAATTGATAACACGAATCGGTTCGTTGTGTTGAGACTCATGTTGTCTGACTGAAATATGTGAATGACCGTAGCACGTAACAATTAATGAGCGAGTGGCAGCATAGGGACCCATATAATAGAAAAAAAATGTGTAAGCGCCTCACGCCTGTAAATACCGCGGTATGGTATAGAATATTTTTATTCATTTCATGAACTCAAAAAGTCAACAGCGGCAGCTCTTCCTATATTTTATACTGTTCTATTGCATGTATTTATATTAGCTTTTTTCTCTTTCTACCTTAGCTACTTCCTACAGCGCTATAGTGTATGACTCCAATCTTTACTTAATAAGATTGGTCTCAGTCACTCAGAAATAGTAACACTGACTTGTGACTTGTTGAATCGTCTTGGTTAGCTTTAGATACTCGAGAACAGTAGCACTGACTTGTTTCACGAGGTGCTACATAGGTCAAAGTGGTTCCTAGAATTCCTGTCATTATCATTTTCCGATTTATTGTGTTAGAGTAAACGCCTCGCCTCCCCATTGTATGATACCCCGCTTTTACATCATAAACCGCACGATTTACATGCACCGCTTATTCATTGATTGTTATATTATTTTGATTCAATATTTGCTAATCGCCAATATTGCGCTACTGTTTAATTTGACATTTAATTAATTGAGATTTAGTTGTGCATTTCTTGTTTCGTTTGTATTTTGGAGATTAATAGACGTCTTCCTTCATCATTAATGTTGTTTTATTAGTTAGTAGTAAGTTTCTTTCAGTTGTCCGCAAGATCAGAAACCTCTGGACAACTCACATGACTCATAGCTGCTAGTGTTCTCAGTAAGCCACTGAGGACCGAAGGAACAACAAGATCAGTTCCGGCGTGCGGCCTCACGTTAAACGGATCTGCTACAGAGAACATATTTTTCTTACACCAAGTGACCATGCAAAATTCTATTAGTCTGTTTCATATCAATGCCTAAACAAGACTGAATTTAGCTACATATTTCACATGATGATCTACTACAGTTATTCCACAGTGAAACACAGTTGTTCTTGATAGTGCTTCGCTACAAAAACCAGTTTTTCGATCATCGATACAACGTTTTTCAGTATTCTGCAATCGGAAATAGAACAGAATCATTGCTCCAAAATGCTTACGATTTCAATCCATATTTTCTTTCCGATTATCGTTACTTTAAAATTAAATTGTACTGCTCACTATATTAAACTTCTGTCGCTTGTGTTTATTACAACAAAAGTTAGTTTTAAACTGACATAAAGTAGATCTTATACGATGCTAGCAATATACAATTGGAGGCAATGTGTGTTGGACGTCATTTGGCAGCGTGACACTTAAGTCTGAAATGAAAGGAGGTATCTGGAAGACATACATTCGATAGTAGATAGATATTTCTAATCTTAAAACGACACGAACAGAAATAACAATTATCCCAAAGAGTTTTTACTTCAAGGTTACACGTTTCAATAGGTTTATTACACAGACTTAGTTCAAATTCAAAATTGCTCTATATCAAGATTGCATCCCTTCAAACTTTATATTTTACTGATATATTTTATTTAATATATATACAAGTGCATATAAGTACTCTCAATAAATTAAGTTAACTAATTTTTATTAAATTGAATATTTAAATCAATAAGGGCATTATTGGTAAATTAATACTAGCCCTATTAAAGTTTCATTATAATTTAATTATTCAAGTTTAATTTTTATTTAAATACTTATATTTCAAATGTTTTTATTTATTCTAATATTTTAATTTTTTCGCAATTGTTCATTAATATTTAAATATTTAACATTTAAAACAATATTGAAAAATGTATTCCGGATTTTCAAAATAGTGTGCAATAAGTGGTTAATAAAAATTTGCGTTAAAGTATTAACTCATATCAAGAATAGCTCTTATTTAGCAAAATTTGTTTAACTCTTACCACGTAAACTTATCAGAATTAATAAAGATTGGAGTCATACACTATAGCGCTATAGGAAGTAGCTAAGGTAGAAAGAGAAAAAAAGCTGATATAAATACATGCAATAGAACAGTATAAAATATAGGAAGAGGTGCTGCTGCTGGCTTTTCGAGTTCATGAATTGAACTAAAATATTCTATACCATACCGCGGTATTTATAGGCGTGAGGCGCTTACACATTTTTTTTAATTATATGGGTCTCTATACTGCCACCCGCTCATTAAATGTTACGTGCTACGGTCATTCACATATTTCAGTCAGACAACATTTGTCTCAACACAACGAGCCGATTCGTGTTATAAATTAATATTATTTTCGTTCCCTACTTTTATCTAACAAAGCTATATGTGTTTCTTTCATCACGCGACCAATGCGTGTTTATTATCATACAGCTAACATGTTTTGAGCTTCGAATAATAACTAAACCTATGTTTCTCTTGTTATTCTTATTTAATGCGTATTACCTAAGCAGCTTCATATATTTTGATTATATTTACATTCTTCTAAACTGGTTTCTTTCCAGTAGCGTTAAAACTGGTGTTTTGAACATATCCCATTGCATCGAAAATATTTTCGGTATTGTTGCTTTATATACAATAGAATCCGGTAATCGCTTCCAAGGGGTTATTAGAACTTTAGGTGAGTGAGATCCTCTCATTTGTATTTACTATATATTACTATATACACGTGTATTACCGTATATCATGTATATTACCATGTGTATTATCATATACATGAGAGTTATAAATTATGATCATCCATATCTGCAGCCGTGGTTCTTACAAACAAAAATGAGGGTTAATTTTGCCTTTTATATTTTCGGACGATCCTGTCGCCACGTGCATACTAGGATTCGATTAGCAGTATGTTGTAATCTACTTCTGCTTATCAAAAAACCTATTACATCATTTTCTCATTTATTTCTCTCTAACATACTGGAGCATAAAACTTATTCGCATATGAAACTACTTTCCTCTTCATGCGCACTGCGTTTAAATCTTCTTACGCGAGTTACATGACGGTATGCGTCTATCAATTTTTTCAGATAGAATAAATCGCGATTGCACTTACATCATCTATTTAAAATATTTAAAGATCTTTACATTAGAATCCCAATAAGTCAATAGGTCTAATAACTTTTGGCGTAACATTATTGTTAGTGAAATTATGTGATAGGTATTTTGCGGATAGGCGATGCTGATCTCTTTATGTTTTTAACCTGCTTTTCTTGTTATTAATATATAATTTGTAATTTCTTCCCAGAACAAAAATGCCCTAAAAAATTATTAATGTTATATATCCATCAATGACATAAATTATTTTTTGTGGAATTTTTTCTTCAGCAAACAAATTATGAAAATAAAAAAAATATTTAGATAAGAAACAACAAAACAAAAATAAAAATTCAAACACTTTTTGTTTTCTATAATATTTTAAACTTAATTTAATTACTTGAGATTCAAAAGAGACAAACATGGAAGTTAGCCAGAATGTTAAGAACTGATAACTTTATCAGAATAAAACCAGTAGTACAGGAAAACAGACTGTTCTAGACATTTCCACCACAGTAAGATTCTGGCCCATGAACCCTATTCTTATAACGTAATAGCGTATTACATATAAAAATTATATATTGGTGAATGCTTTGGACTATTCAGGTTGCATTCATCTTTCAGTTAACTTATTTTTGATAGAATATTGGCGAATGTTTAGTTTGACAGCTGTCATTTGAAAACCAATGTGGCCGTTGAAATAAGTGAATGCTACATAGAGTAGATGGTATACAGAAAATTCTGATCAACCCGTTTTAAACGAAACCTTCTTCACGCAGTCATCTGTGGAGTCTATCATAAATAGTTGCACGCGTTTGATATATTTGAGGGTTGTGCGACAGAGTTTTTTTGTCCGCATTTTGAATTTTGGAAAGTGCTGAGATGCTACAGGTATTTCAAAATATGTACAGGGATGTCGAAAAATGTACAAGGAGGTTCAAAAAATATAGAAATGTTCAAAAATGTACAGGGATCTACAAAAACTTTGAATAGAAATCTATTAAAAATATTGAAATGTGGTTAGCAGCAAATCAAAATGATAACGTTATTTAACATGCAAAGCATTTATAGAAATGAAACCCAAAAATAATTGTATACATTAAATATTTGTTTGAAAAAATGGTTTCTTTAATAATAATTATATACGGAAATAATACAATACGTAAAATGTTACATCAATACCAATATCAGTTTTCTTATTTCTTCTTCTTCTTGAAATTTCTCTATCTTATCGGTTTTGACAATATAATAGTACAATGTTTGTACATTTTCCAATGTACATACATAACTGCGAGAATCATCATGATGTATACAAATCGCTGAAATTTGTTTATGTAGTCGCTTCTAAGTATCGAACTTTCTGATGGCCCTTCACGTAAATCGTTTAAGTTCTCATTTGCTTTAAAGCCAGATGATTTATAGTTGCTTTAACTAGAATAATTGTATCTACATAACTACTCGTACCAATTTAGTCAAATAAAGATTTATTTACAATAGGGTAAAGAAATAAAACAAATAAATAAATGAATATG
>WYDF02107289.1:0-10475 GCA_009867245.2 Adranes taylori
TTGATAGATTTTTAAAGAATGTTAATTATTCTTTTTAATTTTTTTTTTCTTTAAGTACATGTCAGGTATAGTCCATATTATCAGTAAAATTAGATTGGAGTGTTGTGTAATATTCAAGTTTGCCCCTTATCTTCATTCTTTTCTTTAAGCCACAGTATAATCATTTTGTCTAGGATTCCGATAATGAGTTACTTCGAAAGTCATTATCGTCAAAGTTCCATTAACATTACCAAGAAAAGATTATTTACATTTATGTCGACAGAAAATTAGAAAATCAACGTTCAACGCTTGTTCAACCCTTATAATCGGATTAAAATCGAAGGAGGTATATGATTTGTTCGGGTCCTCTGACATTACCATAAGCCAAATTAGATTTGTGACACTTGTGACGTCATAAAGACTAATTGCATTTGATAATTTTCAATCTGGAAATAAATGGGACTGTATTCGGATATCCAATCCCGTTCGCTTATTGTCGTTGCCTATTAGTAGCGCACAACTGGTATTTCGTTGTTAGTGGCAATTCTCAGTCTGTTGGTTTAAACTAATAAATGACTATTTTTACTTAACCCATTCCAAAGATTAAAAAAATAATCATAAGCATTGTTTTTAAATATCGTAAATATTTTATTTGTAGGGTTGAACCACAGCGTACCGTATTTCTAAATATTCCCCAATTCTTTTTAATAAACTCTCTTAGTTTTTAGCGCTACCACTGAAAGCCACTAAACCGCAAAGTTATAGAAAGCTGGAAGCTATGATAATTTCTGAAGCTAGATCGTTATTCTCCAGTGAATAAGGTTTTTCTTTATTGCTTCTAAGTATTTCACAATCAAAGGGTAAGTTCTTCTATATAATTTTCCTATTAGACTAAACTAATATTTTTTCGTAGTTATTTAATTCGATATTTTCTTACTCTAAAATTCCCCGTTATAATATATAATACAAATATTCCCAGACAGTACGTCGGGCTTAGTTGTCATACGCAATAAACAATAAATATTTAAATTACTAGGTTCATTAGAGTACCCCGAATGGCTCACTGTTATAGCTGACGTGATCTACGATCACACTGAACAGGGATCCATCTCAATACACAAATTGAAAATGGGTTTCAAGTTGCAGGTATAGACTTTATTAGAAGCTTCGCATTTGGGTAGTACGGGATTCTAACCGAATACTTAAGCCACAACTGACATTTGCAAAGGGAATTGCAACCAAGCGTCTAGAATAGAATTTTATCGGAAGCTTACCTTCAGGTCGCACTGGACTCTATCTACATATCTTAGGAAGAGGGCCTTGTAACCCTCACTTAACTGTAACGTGCGTAATTAGTTAGGATGACCTGCATCATCAGCCTTCCTACCCCAAGAATTTTGTCGTAGAGAACTTAAGTCGGACCCGACATTGGCAGGACGATGCGTTATCCTGAGTGCCGAACTCACAGCGGTAAGAGCAGCAAATTCGGTTCATCATCATATAGTAAGTCAGTAGCGACAGGTAGTGAGCGTTATCGTACGCTGCACCACAGAGACTCTTCTGGCGTGTCGCCTGTGACCGGTGGCATCAGAGTAGCCGATAGCTTGAGAGAAACTTCTGCTAAAAATCTTAGGATGTTGACAACTACGACAAATGGGGAAGCATCTTTGATCCGATGGTAATTTTAGGGATCAATATTGCATTATTTTTCTGTCGAGAATCGATGAGAACATATGCTGTTCCACCATCTAAACTTTAACGCGAAAAGAATTGAAAAAGATGTACTCCTTCAAATGTAGAGACTGTCAATGAGAATAAATCATATATTCGGAAATATTAAATTAGTATTTTTAAGGCAGTAATTTTGTGAAGGCCAAATCAGGTACAAATGTATCTGTGTGCAAAAAGCTCACTTCCTTGCTAAGATGCCACATTGTAAGACTTTCCGTGAATGAATTTTGGACTGAAGTGTTCGATGTATGCTGCCGTGTATTATAACCTCTTTCCACTCCGTTGGTATTACGATATGTTGTCCTATAACAATAAAGCCATAATACTTTAGTTGGAATAGAATTTTAGTCATCAATGGGGAAGTATAATGGTAGGGAGCATTTAGCAGCAGTTGATAGTGAATTTTCCTAATAAACAAAAAGACCTAAGAATATAATGTGTCGCACAAAAAAAGAAGATGAAGTACCTCATAGGGAACAACTTTTTTATAAAGACCGATATTGTTTTGCAATGTTCCACAAGGATTTAGAACTATCTGGAACAGAGTTTCTCAAACTTTTTTGCGTTGATTGCCTCCCCGGATCATAATTATATATTTTCATGCCCCCTTCCCCTCTAACCTTATTAACCTTCGATCGTAGGTAAACCGCGGGCGAAGGCGAACCGCAGGTTGGCCGATGTAAGCTGAAACTTATCTGGATATGTTGGGAGCAACGATCGAATGGGGCATTCGTGACTGAAAGGATGAGTGAAGTAATGAAATAAATTAGTAACTGAATGGAGTTTTCTGTCAGAAACGCAAAGAAATTGCCCGTCCCTACACTTTATAACCGTCTAAATAAAAAAATGTCTATATCTAGAACCTATATCTAGAAAAAATGTCTATATCCATAAAAAAATGTCTAGAACCTTGGATTTTTTTTAATAATTTCGGCCTCAAAGTGTTAAACTTGATAATTTACAATATAAATTCTACGCGGAAAGGTTCTAAATAATTAATTCCGATTATAACTTTAATATATTAATGTTGGCAGAAAAGTGTTTATTAAACAATTTGGTTTAATCAGAATGAAATTCGAATTAATTGTACGTGGTTACTGCTCAATAAGTTCATAGGACCTCGGGCGTTTCTTTTCTAAATAACGTTATTATCCCACGAATTAATAGAAATGCTGATAGCAATATTTATTTTATTTTCTTTACTTATCACACCAAATTATTCAACAGAACAATGTGCTGTTGATAGATGTCCAGGTATAAAACTGTGCGTTAAGAAACAATATTTACCACCAAAGGCAACCTGCACCATATATGAATGTACGTATTTATAATAAATTAAAATGTGTATCTAGTTATATTTAAGGTAACAAAATTAATAGTTTTCATGATATGCAAAAATACTTCCACATCCGCGAATTCGTTTGTCGTTCCAAAATTCAGTTCAGGTGTACAGACCACTATACTAACGAGGGCGCTAATCGAAGTTATTAAACAAGCGATGTACAGCTGTTTCACTATCCTCGATGAATTTATCTTTAATAGGCAGGTGCTCTGTTGTATTTATGTTCTTATTTATTAATTTCGTCTTATTGTATTAAACAAAACTGATATTAAACATGATAATTTAGTGACTTTAAGTCATAACTAACCTTTTAAGATTAAAAGTTAGGGTCGCCGAGACTATTGTGCAATGTGTGAATTGCACGCCGGCGCCCAAATTTTCCTTTAATTTTTTTTCAATTTTTGTTTATAATATAATATTATAAAGACAATTTGAAATTAAAAGAAAATCAAAAGACAAATTTGGACTTCTTAAACCGTATATTAATATTTATATTACGTTTACAGACGCAGATCAATCACAAAATATTTATCTTCTGGTGCCCAATTCCCATTGAATATTATTGTTTATCCTATATGGAAACTAAAATTCTGACAAACTTTTCCAATTATTTTCTGTGGTGTGTTAGTATAACCACTTTGGATTTAAGTTGTTTACGTAGTAAACAGGGTAGTGCTGGGGACTACAGACTTTTAAAATCTGTAGCCTCTAAGACATTGGTTGTAACGCATACTGCTGGCGTTAACGTAATGACGAAAACAAATATCTCAATAATAGTTACACAATCAAATGTTCCTCAGAAACAGACTGCTCGGGCGCCAGGTCAGTTTAAAGTGATACCGCACTCTGGAACTGATGGTGATGGTCCTTCGGTCCTCAGTGGCTTATTGAGGGCTCAAATAAGCTCAATAGGTAAGTAAACCAGGTGTTCTCGTTTTTTCAGGGAAGCTGCAATAAACTTATTCCCTAATGAGTGAAAAAGCATTGAAGGTTTAGTAAAACCGTATATTATTTTTCTAAATATAAACAAAGAAAAAGGAAATATTAGTATACAAATAAAAATATCATTAATCAAGACATAAACTTTAGATCATTTTAGCCTTTATGGCGGTTATCATAATATACAGTAAATAAAACACTAAACACTAAGTGGTTTTAATACGGCGGTACAAACGCAATAATAATAATCAAAAAGCGGTGCAAATGGGAAGCATATACAAGCAATCAATCAAACGTAAGGGTGAGTCTATATATACACTATCCCGGAATGACGGGGTAGACGCCATACGGAAACACTACTAGTCACAATAGCGTCCTTGTGTACATAGACACTATCGTTACCCAGCACTCAATACCACCTCTTGTGTACATAAATCAGTAATCTCAGTGAAAAGGAAATAGGTTACCGGAATATTAAAAGGAAACAAAAATCATTCAAAATACATGCAATCAATAGCAATGAACGGTACACCTAATGATATAGCAATAAGCGGTATAAGAATTATTATAAGAAATACTCTTACCAAACTTGTAGACTGCTGTCTGCTGGCTCGGCTGTTCGATTGTTTCTTTCGGACTCGCGAACTCCGGAGACTGTTATTAAATGCTTAGCCATTCGCTCTTTTACAGAATACCAGACTCACGCAACACATAGAACTTGCGTGAAACAGTGGACCCTACCACAACGCATACGTAAACAACCGTACCTTTCTTTAATACGTGCGACGTATTTATTTAGCAAACAATATATTTTAATATTTACGTTCTTAATTCGAAAGAAATAATTATTTAAAGCTCTAAGTTCGTCTAAACTACACCTGTTAATTATATTTGAACGCATCATAAGCATAATACTATTATTATTTATTTATAAATGCGTTTTAAATAATATAATCTTTCACTTAAAATATGGTACGGAAAAACGTTTGAAAATGTTCTCTTATTTAGCTATGCAAGATGGCGCGTTTGAAGTTTTACGCATAGAGAGACAGACAGGCATATATTGTTTTACGCAGTCTTTATGCTAGAAGGTTGCCAACTCAAGATGAGTAGATCTATTTATTTTATTTTGTCACGGAATGTAACAAGTATTACATTCGTAGTAACAGCACTCTGTTACATGCTTACTACTAGATTTTATTTTCATTGTATTGATATTTTATATAACACAATGCCTATGCTAACAGGGGTATCCCGAGGACGGAAGCCATTGATTATATACTCCTGGATAACCCTAAGCAACATATATTTACCATCTTAGCTTTCAGAAAGGTGGAGTTATCTGGATCATGTACACTACGGTGTGGTCAAACTCCCAGGTAATTCCACAAAAGCATACATTTGTATAATACAAAATGTTAAAATACAAACGTGTCAAGGGACGGGAACTGCGTCAGGGGTATCCTATTCTACCAATATATTATATTTTTATGTATTATTATCTGAAATATAATTTCATAGTTCGCCTGTAGCCTCCTTGTAGTACTAGGAGTAAAAGAAGGCTACAGGCGAAGAAAGAGAATTGGCCTTAGACCAAAGTAATTGAGATCGAAGAGAAGAGCTACAGCTCATGAAAGAGGGCATAGAAGGAAAATGCAAAGAGATAGCCTCTACGTTGGATCAGAAATTAAAGGAGATTCACGGATTACAAAGAAAAATAGAAAGTCACATCAAATTACCGAAGCCTATTATACCCAGATTTGATGGAAAATACGAGAATGCGACGTATTCCACAAAATGTACAAATCCACGATTGAGGAAAGCAGGTTGGCAAACATTGAAGAAATATAGTATTTATTGATATACTTGGTGGGAGAGCCAAGAAGACTCATTCAGCACCTACAAATATTCGACAGCGATTATGAATGACAGCGAGATAGGAAAATACTGACGGCGAGATAGGAAAACCAAAGGTTGTTGTGAGCAACCTAAATATACAAACTGCTGGACTGCCCACGCATAGCTCAAGCAAATGTATAGAAGCAGAAGAATCTGTTTGACTGGCGAAATGATAGGTACGATTAATAATTTGAGGATACACACTAAATCTTGAGGGCCTCTTGTATGGGGGATCATACCCAGAAAATGGGATGCGGAAACGAACGAGCTTTACGAACAAAGCCTACTGGGACCACAGAAGATTCATGAGTACAAGGACCTAACGAATTTCCGAGGCAAAAGATTTCAGTTGTTAGAGACAACAAAACCCAAGAGTTGGAAGATAAGATGTGAAACCTTTGAAAGAAATCACCCTACACAGGAGTGTAGTAAATTAAAAGTTATTTCTATCGAAGAACGCGGAGCCAAGATAAGATAACAGAATCTATGCTGTGGCGTTTCAAAAATGCGAGCGAAGGAAAGTGTTGGTATCAGCAATGATGCAATATATGTGGTAAAAGTCACAAACCGAGCAACCGACCATCTAAAGCAGCAGTAGCAACCCAATAGGCTATTCGAAAGAAGAACTACATGTAGCACAGAGACCAGATCGCCAGCTAACCCGTCGGAAGTCGGTGGGCGCAATTTGAACCCGAGCAGGAACACACAAGGGTAGGAAGAACCTGTCACTAAGGTCATATCCACATTGGTAGTAACAGCGCTTTTCAAAGTGAGAGCACAAACTGAACACATCAGGAGCTGAGAGTATTAATCGACCAAGGATCATAAACATGCTCAAATCGGAAGAAGCAGCAAAAGCCATGGGAATTCCACGACACAAAACAAATATAAGAATAAATTCTCTAACTGAGGCGACAACAGCAACAACGAAGGGAAAAATAAAAACAAATCTACAATCGATATCCAAGAGTGATTTCAGGCTTCCAGTACAATTAGTAGTATTACTAAAGAGAACAGAAGGCCTACCGTAAGAAATTGTCACAGACGTGAAAATAGAAGAATGGAACAACGTTTACGTATAGTATCCACGGTTTTTCAAACTAGGCCCAATAGATCTACTAGTTAGAGCAAAGGAATTAGGAAACTTTTGCGACAGTGGGCTAGAAAAGCAGAAGGGTTAATTGGACAAGAGACAAAGTTCAGCTGGATGATATCAGGCAACATACAAAAAAGGTTGCCAAAAGGAAACAAATAATAGCAACAATCAAAGAGGATAAGCAGTTGGCGAAATTAAAGAAAGCAGATACACTCGAAGCCAGTAGAAGATTCAAGAAGACGGATGAAAAATCTGACGAATTCTACGCAGCTATGACGTCACTGGATGGAAGAAGCAGAGACCCTACTCGAATTCCAATCAGAGATAAAAGGCAAAAAGGCAGATCAAAGAAGAGCGTGGCGATGAGCGACAGCAAAAGGGCAGTCACCAAAGTCGGAGAGTATCCAACATAAGTGACAAACCAGTGGAGCGTTGGTCAAAAGGTGCAGATAAACGAGTCCTAAGACGTGGCCGTCAAATGGCCAACGGGATTGATCTTCAAGACCCTAAGATGGTCTAATAGAACCATCAGTACAGTAGCTGTCAAATACCAGGGACGAGGTTCCCGAATAATTAATATGAACAAAGTAGAAGCATCACCGCCGTCGTAGTCGCGCTAAATGCTCGGCAATATATTTATGTGGTAAGCAGGGTAATATCTGGAGACTACAGATAATTCGAATCTGTAGCCTCCAAGACATTCCTTACTACTATATTTCATTTTATATACAGAATTATATTTCATTGTATTCATATTTTATATAAAATATTGCCTATGCTAACAGGGATATCCCGAGGATTGGGGCCACGGCTTCTATACTCCTGGATATCCTTTCTAAAAGATGGACTTATCCGGACCATGAACAATACGGTAGTCAAACTCCAAGTAATTTCATGAAAGCATTCATTTGTATAATACAAAGTGTTAAAGGACAGGGCATATCTGGAGGACGGGAACCGCGTCAGGCGTGTTCAATTCTCCCAGATTTCTCATTACATATATTTATGTACAACTTTGTTAAGATATTATTTATATTATTCAAATGTATTATCTTTTTATATGATATTATCTGAAATGTAATTTCATAGATATTCCAAGTTTTAAATTTTATCATATCAACATTTTATTGCACAGCTAAGTATGACCCAATAACTAAAGATGCCCACTTGAGAACTCTAGTAGATGTAAGCTAATAATTACGTACAAACAATCGACTGCATTTAAATCAAATGGTACAAGTTCATGTTAATACCGAAACCTATTACATCACCGTTTACTTTGCGGTTTTAAATTTATATACAGGGACATCTCTTCGTACACATCAAAAGTAGGATAAGCACAAACAAAATAATTATTTAATCGCTTAAAAGTCTTAAACAAAATGCAACGTATGTAAAACATACGCACACATTAATTGTATTTCTTTATAACTCTATAGGAATTTAATTTATATAAAAAAACTGATAGAATTGTAATAATACGAGATTTTTATTCAGAATTTCAAAATGCACATTCGATTTTATAACACCATTTTTCTAGTTAAATTACTCCAAACAGTTACCAATATTAATTAATCTAATCACTATTTAGAAACTGCTATCATCGAGCCAAGCAAATAGTTATAGCCATTTAGCTCAACAGTTAATAATAACTTAATATTATAATAACAATGTTTCCTATTAGCTTTCGGCTTTATGTTTATTAATCTGATAACTAATTATGAAAATATATTTTACTTTACCTGTGTTTCTTTACATGCGTTTGTGCGAGTAGCCCATTTTACATTGTCCATCCTGAACGCGGAGCAGTGCCGATCATCAGTCGGATCGTCCGACATAGTACTTTCTTTGTTAACCTTTGCCATATTTGGAGCTTTCATGCAAATTTAATCTACTGGTTTCCCTTTGCCTTCCAGATTTTAGTACAAATGCCATTACAATGGCCATCAAGCCATTTGGAGTCTAATTCACAAGCATTTATGTTCAATGAACTTGTACTTGTGCTCAATTTTGAGACAACCTGCTGCCGCTGCTCAGTGCTAGTTTTGGTCTGCCCCGGTGTATGATTTTCTCGGTATCACCCATAACTGAGTGGCTTTCCTCGATCTGCCACTTGGCAAGGTTCCCGATGGAGGACCAGAAACCCCCCCGCACAAACTATAAGTATATACCTATAAAATTAAAATAAATTAAAAATTAAAAATTAAATAAAAATATTGACATTAATTGTGATCATAACCTCTCAACACTTTTTTCTCGAAGTGACAAAAAAACACCCATGTACGTATGTGGGAGTGACAGTTTCGTCATGGGGACGTTGGCTGGTCAAGTAACAAAAAAGTCACTGTACTTTCACGTTGTCTCCTGTGCTTATCTCCATAGAATGCAATAACTCATAGTGAAGAGTGAGAAATGGATTCGGGACAAAAGACACTGCCGATCAACACACTGCTGATCAACATGGCCACATCAGATGAAGCTCAAACTACTAGCTACTTGATAGCTCAACTCATCACTAAAAAATTGACGCGAAAGCCGAGGAAATCATCTAGGGCGCTTTAAAATTACAGCTGTATGTATACTGGGGTATGATGCTGTTGAGAGGTTTAAGAATATTCCGCTGTCGTCAGAAACTATTGAGAGAAGAATCGAAGATATGTCAAAAAATAACCTCAGATGTCAGATGATATTGAATTACAAATTAAAGAATTTTTGGAGGATCGTTCAAAATAATGGGCTATCCAGCTTGACGTAAGCACAGACATTAGCAATAAAGCTCATGTGCTGACATTTTTGAAGTTCGCTAATACAGGAATAATTGTAAATAATTTCTTTTTGTCAAGAAATGAAACAAAGAAAAACTGGCGCGAACATTTTTAAATTAGTCGATGAAAACGTTATAAAGTACAATTTGGGATAGGAAAATTATCTTAGCGTTTGCACAGATGGAGCTCCAGCTACGCAAGGTTCAGTTTTTGTTTTTTTTGCAAAAAAATATCCGGCCTCAAAGTGTTAATCTTAATCATTTACAATATAAATTCTACGCGGAAAGGTTCGAAATAATTAATTCCTATTGTATTTTTTATATATTAATGTTACCGTAACCGATTTCATTCTTTATGTCGTTTAATCGTATGAAATTTAAATTTAATTTATATTTCTACTCAATAAGCTCGGTGTTTCCTTTCTGAATACCATTATTATATAAACGAGTAAATAAAAATGTTGATAGCAATATTTTTGTTATTTTGTTTACTTATAACACCAAATTATTCAATAGATAAATGTGGTGTTAATCGATGTCGAGGTATAAAACTGTGCGTTAAAGGAAAATATATGCCACCAAAGGCAAACTGCACTATATATAGATGTAAGTATTCTTAATTAATTAAAATGTGTAATCAAACTCGGAGGTCGTTCCCAAATTACGTTCAGGTACACAAAAACGAAGGCGCGAGTCCAAGTTATTAAACAAGCGATGTATAGTTG
>WYDF02107300.1:0-23692 GCA_009867245.2 Adranes taylori
TTAGCAATTCTTTCGTTTCAGTTCTGAAGTTTCCTTTTGATATTTTATGTCAATCTAAATTTATCATTGTAGCTAGGAAGAAAATGATTCAGACAAGGGTAACAAGAGCAAGCACCGAGAATTTTCAACAAAACAGACAGGAGGCGAAGAAGACGTTGAAATAGTAGAAGAAACAGAAGACGTTGTATGGAAGAAGAGACAGTGGGAAAACTAGAGGATATGCGAACCAAGAAGGAAGTGTGGACAATGTTCCAGGGAAATCAAGAAAGGTGTCCAGTCAAGAACAATATTCTGTAAGGGCAAAGCAAGTAACTTGATCGGAGATGAGAACGGGATACTGGGGACAATAATTCGAAAACCTTCTGAATGCTGCGGAGGAAGGAACCCGAAACCACCAGACCAGATGACGAATGGCCAGATGAACAACACTGGCGGAGAGGGGGTTATCCCAGAAGTGACTTGAAAAGAGGTGGAAGAGGCGATCTTCGTTACGTGCAACAGCGCGCGCCAGGAAAGAATGACATCCCATCTGAGCTCTTCAAGCATGGTGGAGAGGAGATGAGACAGTATGTAAACTCTCATTTGTTCAGTATGGAAAAACGAAGATATTCCAAGAGATTGGAACACAGCGGTGAGCACAAATGGAATGACAAGATTATATGCAATATCTATCATGGGATTTCTCTTTTGAATGTTGCGTACAGCATCTTTCAGAAGGTACTGCCAAGGAGACTTGAGGCATATGTGGAGAAGGAATTAGGCAAATACGAGTGTGGTTTGGGCGCAGCAGGTCAACTTTGGACCACATCCTGTTATTGTGGCTGATTCTGAAGAAGTAATGCGAGCATAATGTCAACGTGAGCCAACTTTACATTGACTATGCCAAAATGCCAAAGAAGCCCATTAGTTTGATGTTATAACATTATGTTGCACGAAAGCCAGAGTCAAGATCCAGGGACAGTTAACAAGGGAATTTGGAGTGCGAAGAGGGCTGTGACAAGGAGATCCACTTTCGACAACCCTCTTCAATCTCTGCGTAGAACATGTCATGCGGAGGATCCCACTCAACACACGAGGAACAGTCTACACCAGATCCCTTCAGTACATGGCCTTGGCAGATGATGTTGTACTTCTTGGTAGAAGCTCGAGAGCATTGACAGACGCGTTGCAACATATGAGTGAAGGCGGGAGACGCTTAGGGCTAAGAATTAACACCGAAAAGACAAAATACATGGTCGTCATGAGAGAAAAGGAAAAGTTCTGCGCGGTGAGTAACTTCACATGCGATCAAGGAATATACGAGAGAGTGGAGAGTTCAAATAGCTAGTGTGATTGAGAACAACGAGATCAGTACAGTGATAAAATCACAAATTGCAGTAGGGAACAGATGCTTCTACACTTTTAATAAGCTACTGAAATCCTAAACCCTCTCTAGAAAGGTCAAGCTCATCATGTACCGCATAATAATCCGACCAGTTGTGCTCTATGGATCTGCTCCGGGTGTGGGAAAGGAAGGTGCTACGAAAGATCCTCAGTGCTATTTGTGAAGATGCCGAGTGACGCATTCGAACCAACCAAGAAGTACATCAGCTCTACGGTGATATTGACCTACAGACTGATGGAACGAAAAGACGGCTGCGATACCTGGGGCATGTTATAAGAATAGAAGGAGATATAATCCCCAAGAAGACTCTAGATGAGCAACCGGAGGGCAGAAGGAAGCCAGCAGGGCCAAGGAAGTGGTGGATTGATCACGTCAGAGAGGATGATCAGGCGTTGGGGATCCGGAGTTGGAGAAGTTGCGGTACAAGCAAGGAACAATGAACGGCTGCTATAGGAGAGGTCAGAGTCGTACATTGACTATAACGCCAGGAGAGTGAGTAAATTTATACTTAATGATCGTAACTAAGTGATCTAGCAATGTTTTTAATATACAAGTCATTTTTTTACTTCAAGCAAAAAATTGGTCTTGGTTTCGTGGTCAAGTTATTCGCGCAAGTTTTGTTCCCAATCTACTGTTCTACAAATAAATGGAATATTTTGGTATTTTGGTTCGCGCGCGATAGTAACGTTTGATGCAGCAGTTGGACAAAACTTTTGGTTATTTCAAAAGAGACTTTCTTCTAAAGCCTTCCGGTGTTTTAAAAGAGTTTGAAGATTACCTCAGTATTCGAAAGTAAATTACATATGAACGGGGATCATTTATTAGACAATCAAAATGATTCAAAAAGGATATTATATTTATTTTTCACACAGGTTCATAATGTTCGTGTCCTATAAGGATAGAACTATTAAATAAAACCTTATCCTATCAGCTTTGGTACTCTTTAAAAATTTAATGGATTTATTTGCAGATGTAGTACCAATTTTTATATAAATGAGCTTATATGTAAATATTTTTGAGACTTTCTGAGACGCAATTGAAACTTTCTGTTTTGTATTCTACTACACTAAAAACGTCAAGTTTAGAAATTCACGTGTCATAATTTTAACCTAATAAAATTAAATGCTAATAAACAAATTAACATATTTCGTCCTCCAGGTAATCCTATGAAATAGGTAAACAATGTTAATTTCATGATCGTCTGAAACCCACTTACTGTCCGTTCATCTATGTACATTTTTATATTCCATTATTATATTATCAGCGAATTTTTAATATTAAATCCGTCACACATTAGAATATATATATATATATATATATCTCACAGGGAATTGGTTGTTGTTTGAAATGAACTACTATAGTAGAAAGTATCAACCTTATAAAGCTTATGTTTGAGGTTTGACGACAGCTTCCCCGACAAGATTAAAAATATACCATATGGAGAATTTGAAAAATTATTAAACTATCTACATCTTTGATTTGAAAAAAACCAGCAAGTGTTTAGTATTTATTTGGCAGACACCAATAGTGAATGTGTAAACATGGAAACAATTATTGGTCCTCGTTGTATAATACAATAATTTTATTTGAAAAAACCTCACTCCAACGAATATCAAAGCGGAGCTAGATTCAACTCTGGGAGAGTTTGCTCCTTCGTTTACAACTGTACAATATTGGGTAGCAGAATTTAAACAATGCCGTACGAGCTGCCAAGGCGAAAATGGCAGTGGTCGACCAAATGAGGTGACCAGCTCAGATATAGCGAACAAAATACACAAAATGGTATTAAATGGCGGGTAATTGAAATTATGCGAGCTAGCAGATATGGTAGGCATTTGAAAAAGTGCTGGATATCGTATACTGACTGAAAATTTGAACATGAGAAATGGAACAAAACACAATGTCTTGAGAATGATTCAATCGAATGTTTAGCAAACTTTCATATCAATAAAGCCATAAAGCCGACTATTTGTATCAATTCATAACCACGGATGAAACAAGGGTATGTTATTTCATACCTGAAACGAAGGCACAGTGAAATCAATGGACCGAAAGGGGAGAATCGGCTCAACAGAAGGCAAAGACAATCGAGTATCATGCGACCTTATTGCAGTGTTTGAGTGATGAAATCAAGAACGAACAGCCACAATTAGCGATCAGAACTTTTGTTTCATGAAGACAATGCACTTCACCAGATTTAGCTCCCTCGGAGTATTTTCTGTTACAAAAATTGAAAAAATAGCTCGGTGGTAAATATTTTGCCAATAATGAAGAGGTGGAGTTTGCTGTTGATGGCTATTTTGAAGAGCTCAACGATGCACCGGATCTCGAAGCTATTGAACATCACTGGGCAACGTGTATAGAGCTAAAAGGAGACTATGTAGAGAAATAAAGATACAATTGCCCATTTTTAGTGTGTTTTCTTTGTTAGATCAGGTATTTCGGGGTCTACCCTCATATTACGTGTAATTTGGTATATCGAAAACACAAAATTTCACTTGTTTTGCAATTCAATCAATTCAGTTCTGTAGTTTCCTTTAAATTTATCCTTACTGATCGCAACTAGTTGATCTAGCAATGTTTTTTATATACAAGCAGGCTCGATGCAAAAAAATTGCCTTGGTTTCGTGTTCAAGTTATTCGCGCAAATTATGCTCTCAATCTACTACTCCACATATTAATGGAATATTTTGATTCTTTCAGATATTTATCCTCAGTCATACACTTTTGCTCTATTGACACTAACAAATTCAATGGTTACTAAAGGTTCGATGCATTCAAATAGTTGGGAGGCATCCTAAAACACGACAACGATCAGCGGGTGGCAAAAAAAGTTCTGAACTCAAGAAGATCCGTGGGCCGCCCAAAACTTAGATGGCTGGATGACGTAGAGGAGGACCTTCGCATGCTACGAGTCCGAAACTGGAGACAGTTGGTTACCTGGGGAGACGACTGGTGAGAATCTTTAGTAGTGAAGGCACGGGTTGTTAATGGACTGTAGCGCCGCCAACGAAAGAAAGAAGAAGATTTTAACGATCACGGGCAACTAATCCGCCAGAAGGTCCAACATTTAGTCTTCTGAATTTATTTTGGTAACATATACAACGCTATTTGTTCTCCAGACAGAAATAAGCTCCAGTGTCAGAAACAAACGATTTTCATAGTAGAAAAGTTTAATAATTGCACTATCTACAAATAATCAAATAAATTCGGACTCGATTTTTATATCGGACTCGATTTTTACAAATAATCAAAGACTCGATTTTTATAGTGGAGCAACAGGGAAACATTGCTCGGCGCATGCACGATATAAGTGTAAATTTATTAATGTAACAACCATTTTTAAAATTAATATTTTAGTAAATGATGCCTAATCAGATTTATCAACGAAATCATTAATAAATACAGGTAGCCCTCGGCTGACTTCACTCCTATAAAAACCGACGAATCGGCATAAAATGAACCCATATTTACAGTTAGGTATAAGGTTGGTGAAAAATAAGCACATAATTTTGTTTATTAATGCAATATAATACAAAATCAAATAGAAATTATTTTTATTAAAAAATCTAACTCACAAAGTTCATCTTTCCGAAATTGAAAGGATACGCTTTAATTAGGCCGTTTTCATAATTCATTATCTTCCTTCGCTGACTGTTTACGATCTAATTCTTTGTATAATTCTTCTAGGCCTTCATTCGAGAGCGGCTAATCAAGAACTTCTGAAAGTTCTGTCCGTAACATCTTCAGCTGTAACATCTTCCAAACTCACATCACGTGCAAGTCTGGTATCAATTAAATTCCCCTGATGTGCTACTTCTTCAAAATTTTGCAGAAATGATGGTAACAGTTTATGCCATATTGCTGAAACTTCATCCCAAGCCGACTTGATCAAAAGTGTCAAAAATTCTGGAGTGTCAAAAGCTCTGAACATTTCCATAAATGTATTACGGAAGTAATAAGCTTTCAAGGTGTAATAACCCTTGATCCATTAGTTTTTTCTTATATCTATGTTTAGGAATGCGTTTAGGCAGACCTCTTGCTGGCTTACGTGCATCAAATGCATCAGGGGGAGCCCAGCCATAGGCCGAGCCATATCCATTCGTCGGCGACTCTAGCAAGTCCCTGGTACAGCTTATGTATTTCATGGGATCCTGTTGTAGTAGGTTACATATAGCACTATTTCTTTCTGAGTTCGATAACCTTTCTACATTTAGCTATCATTAACCGTACTGCTTCTGGTACCTCTTACTGGAACCTTGATGAAAGCATCCTACCTTTATGTGAATTTCGTCTTTCTTTCATCACTTCTAGATGGTATGACTCCACGGCATTCCAGGAATCCTTATTCCGTAGCATGATTTCGCGTACCTTTCGGGGCTAACTATCTTCGCTACTACTGTTTCCCTACTATTTCGCTACTACTTCTTCTCTACTTCTTCGCGACTACTTATTTATCAGTATAGCAAAGTATACTCAACGTCTTCTCCTCCATTTCCACATGTCTCGCACTGTGGGCTCTCTTTCTTTCGGACGCCATGCAAGTACCTTGTGTAGCATCCGTGTCCAATTAGCATTTGCGTCGTGTAATAATTTAATACACCATACGGACGTTCAATCCATACAGGCTTTTGAGGATGCATCCCACCTCCGTTGCCACTCCGTTGGGTTTCATCCCTCTCTCTATATTTTTCGTATACCTTGCAGCTTTCTAGGGCTGCTTTGTACATCTGCGGGATGTCCGCAATTGTTTGCAGTGCTATTGTTGATACCGTCCTGTATGTGGATGTTATAGCCACCATTCCAATTCTTTGCGCTCTTTACATTGTAACATTTTTCCATTTGGTTGCTTCTCTTGCCCATATAGGAGCCGCATATTTAGAATCGACCTTACTACGCTATACAATAGTTTCCGCCTCGGTTGTACCGGGCCTCCTATCCTTGGCATGAGCCGCCTGACTTGCGCCGCTACTATAACCGTCCTGTCCGTAACTTCCTTTATATGTTGTGAGTAGGTAAGTCTACAGTCGGTCGTGACACCAAGGTATTTAGAATTAGCGACACACTTCAGTTGTTGTCTTTAATATCTGGTTTGTAGATCGTCTGCCTATCAGTGCCATTACCTTGGACTTTTGTATATGCAATTCCAGTCTGTTATCTGGCAGCCACCGATTGATTCTTATTAGTACAGCCTTTGAGTTTATATTAGTTTCTTCAGCTACCTTGGCGATAACTACTAATTCAGTGTCATCAGTGTACCCCACTACTGTGACTCCTAATGGCATATTCAGTTCTAATCGTCCATTATATATTAGGTTCGAGAGTGTTAGTACCGATCCTGTGTTGCTCCACTGCTTCTAGGCATCTCAATTTTGCCTTCGTATGTTTGATATCACAATGAACGGCCGCTTAGATATCCTGTTATTACTTTTGCAGTTATTTCGGAAAGTTCATGACTTTCAGTGCCTGCATTATTTTCTCCCAAAAGGCGCCATTGAAGACATTTTTGATGTCGGGTGTGACTAGAACACACATATTTCTAGTACACCTCGTAACAGCCGTTGCTTTTCTCGCTAGATTGTACACCAGCTTGAGAGCTTACCGACTTACCAGTTTGTCCTTACAGAAACCAAATTGCCGTTCGCTGAGCAATTTTTGCTCGTGTGTTGCGAGACTGTTCAGTATCACGGGCTCATACAGTTTCCCCACTGTATTCAGGACGCATAGTGATCACTACGTTGTCGGGTCAGCTGCTTCATTTCCAATGTTTTTCTTGGTTAGTACAAGCTTCCCTTGCTTCCAATTTCCCTTAGTGGCCATTTTGCTCCAAGCATAATTTCATTGAATGCCTCCATCAATATTTCCGGTCTTTCCTCTGCTAATAATTTGGTTATCATGTCAGCAATATTATCTAGCCCCGGTGCTTTGCCACTTGCCATAGCTTTTTCTGCTTTTGTAATTTCTGCTACTTCAATTAGTGGTATTGGTTCTACACGTTCAGTAGTGCGTCCTCCGCTTTTGTTATATTAGGACTGCGCTACGAAAATAGGGGACCAACAATTGATTCCATCTCCTTCCGCGTCTTGATCATTGCTGGTCTCTGTTCCAGTTTTTTCGAGACTATTTTGTGTCCGTTGCTCTAGGAATCGGAGTCTACAGTGATCGGATTCATTGGTTGCAAAAGAAATGTTGTATTGGTAAGAATGTGAACATCTTTGACATCGAATGGTATTCTTATTTCACCAAGATTTTGAGGATATGCTGGAGCATTGTCCAAGAGAAGAAGTACCTTGGATGGTAATTGATTTTCTTCACAAAAGCGAAGAACAGTAGGGTAAAACTAACGTATGTATCAATCTGTGGAAACATCTTGTGTGACCCATGTGTGCTTATTTCATTTCCAATATACTGGCAACATGTCTTTATTTAGACCATTTAAAGCATGTGGTGTCTATGAATCATGTGGTCACTAAGTTTCTAACACATTAGCTTCCAACAAAATAGTTAATCTATCTTTCGCAATATTAAAGCCTGGGGCGGAACGTTATTTACATGAAATAAAAGTTCGAGTTGGTAACTTTTTCCAATAGAACCCTTAATCTCATCAGCGTTGAAGATTAGGTCTGGAGAACAGTTGCCTTGTTCTACATAATCCTGAAATTTCTTAGGAAAAGCAGCCACCAACGCAATGTCTACACTTGCTGCTTTACCACATAATTTTACAATACAACAGGTATTTGGAATTTAAATCTCATAAACCAGCTGTTGTTTTCCAAAAAAGTTTCTCTCTTTGCTTGAGTCAAGGGAATGTTGTTTTTTTTTATTTACATCATTCACCCATAACGATAAGAATTTTTCCAGTTCTTGAACAATTTTACTTCCACCAATATTTATGTTTACTACCGTAGACAGTAGAGCAGAGTGTTTAATTTTATGGGTTTGTGCATTATTCATAATGAGAGTCACAGCCGATGGAGGTAAGTTCAAACATCTAACGACTTTTTAAAAATATATAGAGTCCTGGGTAAAACGTAATCGTACATCAGCGCATAGAAGCCAAAAAATCACGAAAAAATTATGTACACGGTACAATTTGGATATAAAATGTCAGTATAGATCAATAAAATAAAATATCAACTGGGAAGGAATGAAATTTCGTAACATGTTTCTTATACGTTTATAAATAATTTAAACTATCAATAAGATAAAAATGAATAAATAAACAGATAAATGAACAAATATACCTCAATAGGCATTAACTTAATTCAACTTGTAGCAATGACACTAAAACAATAACCACATTTAATTCCTCCCTCGGGAGAGAAGGGAGGGCCCACATCTCTTTCATCCTAATTTCTATTTTATCCTTCCTACATCATTTACCCTTACAATCACCCCATATTCTAGAACCCTTTCTTCCCAAGTATCCTCGATTATCCTCTCCTGTTCCCTCGTCTTCTTTTTCTTCTACATTCTACATTCTTTTACTTATTTCTGTTTTCAGTTTTGTCATTATATCGAATCCTTTGCCTTCCTTTCCAAAACAAATCATCCAGTTTTCCCCCAATGCCTTTTCACTAACACTCACTTTCATACCAATGAATTAATAAATGTTTACAAAATGGACAAATGGTTTCAGATTACAATTCGTAGGTAGAAATGCTTAACTACAGGCTGCTTAATAAAATATGTTTGTTAATAAATAATTTTTAGGATTCATAAAACAAATTTTGCTAGTAAAATTTATTTTTTTCTATTTACATACTATTCCCAACGTGCTTCATCTAATTTACTTTTTATCTGCACTAGCGTTTTGTATAATTACAGTATACACTAATTTTATAAAAATAACTCTACAAATTCCTAGAAACATAGGAAATTTAATTTAATTTTTTTCGAGCGAAGCGAGACGCTAAAGCAGGCTTAATAGTAATGATTTAAAACTGTCGTCAACAAAATTTATGATCAGCAAAAAAATAATCTAATTATAGTTTTAGATTCACTATAACGTGCCGAGTTTTAGGTTTATTTATTATTGTTCCAAAGATTGCATATTTAGTTTTACTGTTGCGATCCACTTTAAATAACTCATTTAATAGTCTATAAATAGAAGATCTTGAAAAAAAATATGACAGATTCAACATGAATTAACACTTGGAAGAAATATATCAGCACTTTTTTCCAGGATGAGAGAACTGAGGTCCCAGTAATCAATGCCGACTCAGGTCCACCTATTACTGCTGACGAAGTACGCAAATTAGCTGAACAAATCACGTATGGAAAAGATCCAGGAGCAGATGACCTTCGTGCCGAATTCCTGAAATTGCTAGAGGGGGACGGAATAAAATGGCTGACAAAAATATTTAACCATATCTACGACACCGGAGATATTCCCCCAGACACATTTATTCCTATACCCAAAACAGCTAGTGCAAAACAATGCGAATGTTATAGGCTAATTAGTCTCATGAGCCACCTCCTCAAAGTATTTCTGAAAATAATACATAAAAGAATATATAACAAATGCGAGGAAAATATATCAAATACACAATTCGGGTTCAGAGAAGCACTGGGAACTAGAGGCTTTATTCACAATTCAGGTTCTTGTCCAGCGTTGTATGGATGTTGGCTGTGACATGTACGTCTGCCTGATAGATTATCAAAAAGCCTTCGATAAAGTCCAGCACAATAACATGATAGAGGTTCTAAGAACAACCGGCATCTACCAGAAGGATAAATGTGTACTTGCACCAAACAGCAAGTATCAGAGTTGAGGATGATTACTCAGAAGATTTAAATATAATACGCGGTGTTAGGCAGGGATGTGTTTTATCTCCTACTCTGTTTAATCTATACACAGAGGATATATTTAACAGGGCATTGGAACTATTTTTAAAAACAACTTATATTAGTAGAATTATTATGGATATTTATTACTTGGTGTTGAAAACTTGGCTTGTCTGATTATATCTGAAGCTGTTGTTTCATGTTGGAAGTTTATTCACACCTTTCACCAATTCTGGGGAGAATAATTCAAAGACGTATTAAACGCTGATGTGGAAACTCTTTTCGGGAAACTCATCACTGATTTCAGCTGATGTAGTAGTTCTGATATGGTACTGACACGTTCACTGCCACGTGGTACTTCTTATGTGTCACACAAATTTTTATGCTACAGGCCGCGTGGCACTACTTTTATACCACATGTGTTACCGACATTTATGGAGCGTAGCTCGCTGAGTGTGCCACGAATGCTATGTTTCTTAATGAAACATTATACAGCATGGCCTGGTGGATCACAATCTGCTTTTATCCGCTGTAATTGCCTTAACTGAGATAGGCAAGCTGTGCCACAATCTTAGGGTTTGAAGAGTTTAAAAAATCATTAATATTCATTTATTCTAGGACATAGTGTAATTGCATTAAATCTTTCTAAATCTTTATTGCATTAAATCTGATTTAATGTAATTGCATTAAATCTTTATAAAGATACGTGACAAGTGAAATAAAACATCTGACAATTTAATACCTTTATTTTATACATATGTATTTTATAAGGTATAGAATAAACAAAGTTTTACATGCAAACGAATTCAACATAGTAAAATTAAAAACTGAAAAAATAAAGTCTAAAAAATTAAATTTTGTTTAAATGATCATATGGATGGGTATCGTCGTTTATTGACACGACTACATTAATTGATTAATTAATTAGTTAGATTAAGCAGGTCGTCTTCGAAAAACGTGTAACTAATATGAGAGACTAACAAATCAGAGGCATTTTCGAAGAAATATGCCAATTCGCCGTGGCTAAGGGTTCCAATGGCGAAATTGTCCGTCTTCATTATATAACATCTATCAGATCAATCAATGTTGGCTTATCTCACATACTTCTTCTCATTAAGGTGTTGTAATACCTCTATATCATCAACTGATACAAATCGTCACTTACCTATTTCATCTACCTATATGTAATGTGAGTTGCATTCAAAAAGTTAATATTCATAGTACATATTTTCAATTCTTTCATCAGCCCGGCTTGTGGCGTAGCGTGGAAGGACGTGGCTTTCTAAACGTTGAGACCGATGCTATAAAAAGATGCTGAAGATCACCTTTATAAATAATAGGTGAAATGACGTCATATATCTTGTACAAGTCGTTTTTTTAAGGCACTTGTTGTGATAGCTGATATTACTTACCTACGAAAATTAATTATATATGGCTTAGTGGCTGTAAAGCCAGAATCACTTTACATTCGATGAATTGTTATCATTGATTGACATAAACTACTTGATATCTTACCACCGGTTGCCACATGAAAACAATATTGGAACTCCAGCACTGTCTTGTCAAGCAATACACCTGTTGAAAATTGTATGACAAGGAATCGATTCGAAGAAATGTTACGGTATCTGCAGTGAAATGATAATCATAAAGTTCCCAAAACAACAAAGATAAACTATATAAAGTGAGACCTTTGTCGGATACTTTGTCAGAAAATTTTGGACGCATGTACAACTCAATTAGAAACATGAGTATTGATGAGAGAATGATTTGATTTAAAGATAGGAGCTCTCTGAAACAATTTATCCCACAGAAACCAATCAAATGTGGATACAAGATTTGGTGTATCGGTGACCAGAATGGGTTGATTTCCTGCTTTGAAGTATACCAAGGAAAAAATTAAGAATTACAAAAGGAATTTGGAAATATTGGACTTGGGTGAACGAGTGGTTCTTTCCCTAAGTCAACTATATTAGAATACCAATAAAATTATATATTTCGACAATTATTTCACTTCTTCTAGAAGAATTGAAACTGAGCAGGACATTAGTAATCGAAAATGATTTCCTGTGAACCTAAAAGAAGGCAGAAATCTAAAAAGAGGGGAATATGATTATCGCATTTCAAACATGAATGTATCTAATACATAACTGTATAGTATTATTTATAGAATATAACTTGTTGATAAAATTAAGTGTGTTAATTAATACGATACTACAAAACAAAGTCGGGCACATGGTAGATGCATTTCTGGCATTGGTGGATCCATTTTCAATACCCCCTACAAGCATACTGGATCACTGCATTAGTCTGCTATACCAACATTCTAGACCATGCAGCCACCGCGACTTATTTAAACAATCTGAAATCCGCTTGTTTGAATATTACTTGTATAGCTGTACGCCTATAGTACATTACTAGATCTTATTTAAATTATATATGCAGTATCTAACAATCAATGGTGAGATAATTCAATTAGGTAGCTACTCATCCAAACAACTAGTAATTAGGTACTGTAGTAAAGTACTATAAGCATACAGCTATAGAAGTAATATTCAAATAAGTCGCGTTGACTGCATGGTATAGAACGTTGGTTTAGCAGACCAATGTAATGATACAGTATGTTTGTAGGGGGTATTGAAAATGTCTCCACCATAGCCAGAAATGCATTTACCCTGTGCCTGATTTTTTTAAGCAATTTCGGAATCCCCAAGCATCTAATGCAGTTTCCTAATAATTAACACACTTAATTTTAGAAATGTTTAAACTTTTTCAATTAAAGATAAATCTTTCTTAAATTTGGTACATTTTGCTTCAAACTTTCAGATGAAGCCAGTGTACAAAGAACACAGTAGGATGGCTCCAGCATGCACGTAACATGCCCATTAGTCGTCAAAGACTAGAATATCAATATAGGTGGTATTGACAAGGCGGATCACCAACTGCAAATCGTCGTTTGCGAAAATGGTGGAGTCATTTGTTTTGTGGATTATTTGACATCGTTTTTGTCAACGCTTTAAAACATCATCGTTGGAATTTCGACGGTAGATTAGTGTCGAGTTCATGGCAATGAGCAAGTGCAACAATCGTGGAATATAATTATAGCGTGTCCAATAGCATACGATTGGGAAATCTTGGACAACATTGGGTCATATATGACGAAACCAGAGGCAGGTGCGAAATGTGTAGTGCCAATGGGATTCAATCAAAACCACACATCAAGTGTACTACATGTGGTGTGTATTTTTACAGCAATGACAAAAAAATGGAGCTTCATGGAGTACCATAATATGCAAATATTATTGATGATGATACTATATGACTATATTATTTTTGTAAATTTTCAAAATAAACTTTTTTATTTGTTATTATTCTTTGACAGCGATAAGAAAATATCGAATTTTTTCTGACATGTTCAAATGCATAGTTTTTAACTACTGAAGGTACTTATAAATACTTTTTTTTCAAATCACCCAGAAGTAACAAAAAAATGTAAAATAGAGCTTTTGCCAATAACATATAATAAAAAATATAAAGAATAATTTAAATTTGATTTTTTTAGTTAAATACAGATTTGGGCATTAAAGGAAATATACTATTAATATATTTTGTTTCTAAATGTAGCTAATTGAATTTAGATTATTATTATTATTATTTCTTAATTATTTCAAAGTCAGTACCTGTTGAATATTATATTAATTTCAATCAAATTTTAAAAGATAAACAAAACTAAAATACAATTATGCAATACGACATGTCTAGGAAACATTTCGCAAACGTAGCTAGTTTATTACTTTAACAGACAAACGTATTTGTAATAAATAAAACAAGAATACGCACATATTATGTGCATTTTTTGTCGTATTTGACCTATAGATTTGCAACATGTTCAAAATATATTTCATTCGACTCCAAATTTATTATAGGTTATTTCTTTTAATGCCTAATTTAAACATTCTTATTGTTTTCCATAAAAACGTGACTTTTATTATTTTTAACTTTATCATGCTTCTTCTTAATTTATTTTGTATATGTTGTTAATTAACTGTAAGAATAAACGAGTTAATTTTTAGCGTTATTACTAAGAACATCGCGTCTTAACTTTATCCAATTTTAATCTCTATGAGTTACTGCTTAATAGATTGCATAATTAATTTAATTAATTTTTATTAAATTAAATATTAAGAGCATATTGCTAAATTAAATTCTTAAGAAATTATACAAGTTTAATTTCTTGTTTAATTCCAATTTAATTATTTATTCTAATATTCTTTCCAAGCTGCAATTGAGGCAACTTGGCAACTTAAATGAGTTTATTAAATTTTCTATAGTTAAAATTATCTTGGATAGTGGATCCAAGATATTGTAAGTAATCCTTAACCTCTCTCTCTATCACCATGAAACATCAAAAAAAAAAATTTCAGAGAAAAATCAATTTGACCCTTCGTATTCTAAAATACAAACTGAATCAAATTGTACTAAACTTCAGATACACATCTATGTATATATAATTATATGCAAACAAAATCAAAGACAAGTATTGCACCAATAAGCAGATGTATGTGTATTATGTGATCAAAAGTCACTAACAGGTTATATATGATTAACATTTCTCATACCTACTGTTCTTTATAATTTATAGCATTATGCCCGTCCCAGACGATGTGTGTATTGTGATAATACACGCCAACCACACACATTGGCCAAATGCATACGGGATGCGTTTCTTTGAATATAACGTATGCGTTCCTTTGATTCGTGCTAGTTTACGAGCAACTGACGGAAACATTACGCATAACGAATCTTGGCCAAATTTGTGAATATACTACACGAATGAGCACTCACGCTCTACGCGAATGAGCTGAAATGACGAATGTTAGTCAAATACACTCATCGTCTGGGACCGGCTTTAGATAACTGTTTCAAAACTTTAAACATATTCAGAACTTTTTTCTGTTATAATTTCAAAACTTGATGCAATTTCTTCGCATCAATTTTCCTAGGAAAATCATCAAATACTATAATAATTATATCATTGTTTCTTATCTAGAAATAGACAATTTAAATTCATTGGCATTGGATTAGAAACTTCTTCTTTTATAAGCATCATTAAAATTTATGTATATATTTGAAAAAATTTAAACTTCATCGTTATTGAAGTCTTCGGTTTCAAGTTAAACAATATGACTTTTATCACAGTACAATTGTTTATATCGAAATATAGTAATTAGATATGTGCATACTAATCAAAAGATTAATTGTTTTACAAAATTTATTAATAAGCTAACAATTGCGTGATGGGATTATCCATGCGTGCAAAGGGTTAAAAACAAAAATATCTACTAAGCTACTACAATTAGTATTAGGGTAATAATATAGCCACAAATATTATGGGAAATAATAATTGTGTGATCAAAAATAAGTTATTACGAGAAATATTACTTGAATTATAATAACAAAATTATAATATAAGTAGTACCAATATGGATAACTAATACTAAATTGAACCAACTTTAACAGATGTGAGTTAAATTATGTTTAGTTATAAGTTATTGAAATAGTTATTCAATAATTGCAATTAGTACCATTTAAGCTGCTACTATAAAATGCACTCCAAAACCCCGAATCCATGTCTACATAGAATTCCAGACTATACCAATAAAAACTGAAGAGGAACTGAATATTAAAGTACGTCGTAGTGTTGGAGTCTACATATTAATTTAATGGAAATCAAGAGATCCAAAACTCAATTTATTAACAACTTGCATTTTAGGTGTCCCGCATCTACGAGGCCCAGCAAATTGTTTCGGGAAACAATTATCCCTTTAGTACAAGTTTCTGAAGGACATTTCCTGGGCCTCGAGGATGCGGGTTCCTAAAATGAAAATTTAGTTCGGGAACTCCTAAAATGAAAATGCAGTTTCGGAATACTTAATTTTCATTAAATTAAAAAGAAAAACATTTTATTGAAAACAAATCGCCTAGTCGCATATATTATGGATGCGAGGATACTGCCATCTAATCCCAATACTCTTTCTGTAACGGTTTTTAGACAAGAGGTGTACGCACTTGTGCCGTAACAAAACAGACGAGTTGCTGCTTGTTTTATTTCACATAATACAATGTAACAAAATGATTGTTTTCTAAAAATCCACTAAAACTAGATAGACGCGATATCGTGAAGTTTTATTGGTATTGAACAGCAAGTATCAGAATAGATACCGGTCTCTCAAGCGAAATAGACATAGAGAAGAGCATGCCTTTGTTCTCTTTGTATTTAATCTGTGTTCCAGAAAAATATTCAAAGAGTACATTTGAAGACAAAAGCAGCGAATGCAACATTTGAAGCCAGCAAATGGTGATATGATAAACAATCTCAGGTATTCATAAGAAACAGTTATTCTGGTTAGTAACATCCCAAATCTACGATTCTGAAGGAAAAACTAAGAAATAGATAATCGTGAATAAAACAATATAAATCTCAATTGTTCTTGTTGTTTGTAAACTAAACAGTAAAACAGTTACGAATGAAATTAATTATCATATAAGAGAAGCGAGGGAGTCAGTTTCATTTCAAACATGAGAAAAGTACGAAATAGAATATTATACAAAACCCGTTATTGGCATAAATTTTAGAAATAATTAGGCGTACTGTAAAAAGCAAAACTATATATTAGTAATTTATATACTTTCATCATCAGTTCCACTTGCTTCCCTTCCACTCGAAAGCACGATTTCTTATCATTAGCTATTTTAATCTCCTTTCTATTCCAAGGTATTCCTACGCACCCATTCACCTAATGCTTCCTATCTTCTTTGTCCAAACCGCATATCCTACACTTTCTCATATCTTCTCCCAATTAATATCTATTTTCCCTCACCACACTTCCACACCTAAACCTAGCAATCAACTTCTTATGCTTCATACATACGAGCGCGGTTTGCCATAAATCTAGACCTCGATAGATGGCGTTACGTGACAACGAACGTCATATTGGTTTTGACAGCTGCCATCCAACTTCATGAAGTTGGATGGCAAATTTTGTCAATCAAATTTTGAAGCAAGAAGAACAATTAGTTTGGTTGTTACTTACAGGTTTCGCAAGCAAACAACTTTTGTGTTTTCTGAAAAATGGAAAAAGTCGAATATCGTTCAGTGATTACGTTCCTTCACAAAAAAGGTAAAAACAATGCAGAAATCAAAACTGAACTGGATGATGTTTATGGCTAGTCTCTTCCGTCGCTAGCAATAGTGAAATTATTTTGGAAAGCTGAATTTGTTCGTAGTCATACGAATGTTTTTGATTATGACCATCCAGAGCCCTCAAATGTCGTTAGTACCCCAGAAATCCTCAAAAAGATCCATGATATGATTATGGAAAACCGTCGAATCAAAATCCGTGAGCTAGAAGAGACTGCAAACATATCGACTGATGGCTACCATGTTTACTCACTATCGACCAAAAATCCACACGTATGACCTATTCAGAGAAGCCTTTGGAGAAGATGTATAAGAAGCATTAGAAAGTGTCCTATTAACGCTGGAGGGTACATATTTAATAGTACATGACAAAATCTCGCTTAGCTGATGACATAGATATTGTAGCTACAAGACAAGCGTCACTCAGGGAAAATCTAGAAAGCCTGAAGTCCGAAGCAGCCACCATGGGACTAAAAATTAACTAGATAAAAACGAAGTATATGGTTAGCAACAGGCACAAGACCCGCTGGAGACATTTCCGGGAGTTTAAAGGATTCGAGAGAGTTAAACAATTTAAATATCTGGACATAATCGTAACGGAAAAGAATGACCTGACAACTGAAATTGAAGCTCGAATAGCAGCCAGAAACAGATGCTACTAAAGTTTTCTCATTATGCCTAAATGATCATTAATATCCAAGCAGTTAAAAGTGAAAATGTATTATACAATCATCAAACCTGCAGTAACATACGGCTCAGAAACATGGACACTAACAAAGGCAAATGAAAACCGCCTAGGAGGCTAGGAATGCAAAATCTCAAAGAAAAATTTTCGAGTCGCACATAATGGAGATGGATGGTGAATTCGAACCAATGTGGAACTGGAAGACCTATATAGGAGGCCGTTAATCGTCAGTGACATTAAAGCAGACCGATTGCGGTGGCTCGAACACGTTGAAAGGATGAATGAGACCAAGATACCGAAAAAGATATTGAATACCAAACCAGAAGGGAGTCGTCCACACAAAAGATGGGTGGATGATGTGTCCGAAGATCTACGCAAATTGAACATCCGAAAATGGAGTAGAAAAGCTACATCGAGAGAAGAATAGCGGAAAGATGTGGCCGAGACCAGGGTTCTTCAAGGACTATATCGCCATGATAAGTTAGCATGTTATGGCGAAGATAAAACGTGATCCAAAGAATTTTTTTCATGTTGATGGAACGTGGATCTATTACTACACGCCAAAGACGAAGGAACAGTCAAAGTAGTGGTGAGAAAGCGGCGGAGGCCCACCTAAGAAGGCAAAGACAACCCGTTCGGCCAGTAAGGTGATGACGACTGTTTTTTGAGATGCGAAAGGCATTATTCTTATGGATTTCTTGGCAAAGAGTAAACCATGACTTGCGATTACTACGCAGCATTATTGGACTGTTTCGATGCCGAATTGAAGAAAAACGCCCTAGTTTGGCTCGCAAAAATGTTCTTTTCCATCATGCGACGTACCCGCTCACAGAATGGCCGTCGCGCATTCAAAATTGAACCATTAGGCTACGAATTGATTGACGAACCACCGTATTCTCCCGATCTAGCCCATTGCGACTTCTTCCTGTTCCCAAACCTAAACAAATGGCGCGAAGGACGTCATTCTGCAACAAATAATGAAGTGGTAACTGAACCTTTCCACAATGTAAAGGGACATTTATCACATCTGCACTCGTTCGTTTTTTGTCCTTTCACTGCCTATTCTACCAATCTCTAAATTGCTATACTCTTTTAGACATACATTCATAACTAGTAGTCTCATTTCTGTTATTTCCTTTCTGCTATTCCTGCCTTTTTTCTTGCGCACCATCACTACCATCTTTTCCACATTTTAACAACACATATCTATTTACTCGAGCAAGCACTTCTTTCATTTCTTCCCTCTGACTCGGCATATATGCTTTGCCATCCGCCTAAACTAATGTCCATTTTTTACAAATGACAACACTGGCGTCTGCGCGTCCTTTAATACTTTCTCCATATCCAACAAATAAATAATGTTGGTTGCACTCATCTCTCACTGTTACTTGTACCTTAGACTGTGCATGCATCTTTCTTATTACATATCACATCAATTCCTGTCTATACCCGCTTCTTTCAATCTCTCCAAATACCTCTCCGTGATTACTTTATTAAACGCTGTCTTGTAATTTAAACACAGAATGTACCACTTATTCCTTTTACATATTTCCTGCAGAATTTTATAATTTAGAGTTAATTTTTTCCCAGTAGACCCATAATTTTTGCGTCTAGCTTATTTTATGCAATGCTTTGTTTAGTATTCTCCTCTATGCTCGTGGAAGGAATGCATAGAAGAGTATTTAAAGTGACTTCTAATGACCCAAAAAGTGCCTTAAAAGCTTTGCTGAAGAAGCAATTGGACTTAAAACTAGATTCTGATGGAATCAGGAAATTCAAGAATTGATTACACAGAAGAAAAAGCTCTACCAAAAATGCTTAAGTACTCAACTACAATAGGACAGAAACCAATTCTTGGATATAAAAAGAACAACACAAAGAACTATATACAGAGCAAAGAGAGAGAAAGAGAGAGAGAGAGAGAGATGTGGGATAGAAAATGTACGGAACTCTATGCTTATCTAGGTGGAAAAAATTGCTCAGAATTGTGGAAGTTCATAAAAAAGTACCAAATAATACCAACAAAGAAATGGATCGAATTAACATGGAAAGCTGTTAACTGAAAATAGAGACAAGTAATTGAATAACAGTCCTATTGATGTACATTGAGGTAGAAACACTTAAAAAAGCAACACAACAACTGGACGAAAAATCGACGGGCCCCAGGACCAGAAGGAATCCCGGCTGAGCTAAGTGTGCATCAGAAAAGGTTTTTGAGCAACTTACCTGGTGCATGAATCAATATCTAAATGTAGCTCCAGTTACTGAAGAATGGAAAGAATGGAACATATCATCGACCCACAAGAAAAGAAGCAAACTGGAATGCTCAAACTATAGACATATATCGGTGATCAGTACAAGTCGTATATATGGAAGAATAATCCGGAATCTTATTGCGATCGAATGTAGAAGATAAATCTGGATTCCGAGCCGGAAGAACATGTATGGACAATGTCTTTTGTTTGAAACAAATAGGAGAGAAAAGAACCAACAGTAACCAAAAAAACGCATCTCATGTTCATAGATCTTCAATAAGCTTACGATACAGTTTCATTGAAAAAGCTGTGGAAAGTCTTACAAGAAATCAATCTTAACCATACCCTAATAAGAGCGCTTAATAATTGATAAGATGGTTCAATATCAAGAATAAAAACTGGTAATAAAATATCAGAAAACTTCATTGTAAACAAAGGTTTACGCAAGGTTGGTGTGTATCGCCTACATTATTTAAAATCTACATAGCACGACCTTTAATAACATGAAAAATATAGTGTATTGACATGGATATTGATATCGGGGGAACATGCCTATATAATCAACAATTTGCGGATGACCGAATTATCATAGAAAACGAGTATACGGCTCGAAAACTGAAAAAAGAATATAATAATTGGGCATTGTAGCTCAACGCAAGGAAAACAAAATATTTCTCCATAGGAGCGAAACCCTCAAATATTCAACAAGACTCATGCGAAATGTCATACTGTAGTGAATACACGTATCTTGGGGTGGAGTTGATGTAACTGGAAAAGATGACAGGGAGATAGAAAAGGAATCATTCAAGCAAGAATAACCATAAGATGTCTGAATGGGATTCTATGGAGCCACGCAACGTAAGTATAGCATGTATGAAGCGTTCATTAAAAGTAGCCTAACTATGGATCTGAAACGTGGAGGATAATCGAACAGAATCGAAGATAACTGGAAGCTACGGAAATGGATGTATTTAGAAAATCTCTTAGTATATATTGAGGACATAGGATCTGAAATGAAGATATTAAACTACGAATGGGGGTAGATGGTTCGATAAAGACAGATATAGAGCGAAAACAACTAATGTAGTATGGGCATGTCCAAATAATGGAAGAAAGAAATAAGTTTGCATAAAATCACCATACTATGAATACCACCAAACCGTAGAAAAGAGGAAGTCCCAGGAGAACATGGAAGGAGAGAGTTAGAAAAGTCATGAGTGCTAGAAACCAATGGAGTAACAGACTGGAATGGAAGTTAGGCATCTGACGACGGCGAAAGACGTTCTAAAACCGCTACTACAACAACTTAGAGACCAATTTAATAATCTTAACGATTTCGTGGACTGATTTGAATCACGAACACTAATGTGCCTCACTAATTAAACAAAGCCAGCAAAGTAATGCAAAATATATTCTACAGCTGGAAAACTATCATTGCTTTAGCTCAATTCAATTTAAGTACAAATATTAGTGTGACTGGTAAGCAAGGTAAGCAAGTTTTAAAAACTTGTTCGTTATGGTAAAAATATTACATCGTATCTTACGTAACATAGAAAGGAAACTAATCGCTTGGGCTAAGAAGTGAAGCTTTGCCAAGATATTGATATCCAATTTCTGAACTTTTATAGTCATCAATTCAGTCTTTGTTAGCAAATGGATAGATTCGAAGTTTTCTTTGAACATTGCTTACTTTTATATTCTATTTACTACCTTTTCGAATAATAGGAAGCAGTTTAAATAGTGCATTCTAAATAGGACATGAAACTCTTAGTGCCAATAATAGTTTCATAGATAAGAGAGATATAAATTTTAAATTAAATAAATTTAAAATATTTAATTCAAAATTAACTTTCAAAATATTGAAATTAATGTTACATATTTAAATCAATTATTCGGATTTATATATAGATAAGATATAAAAACATGAAAGATATAAAATTTTGGAGAAATGTTTATTAAGATACAGTAATATGTCTATGGAAAAAGTGCGGATGTTTAAAAATTTTCGTATTTATTTTCCCAGGAAAATTCATATTTTTATCATACTATCAAACCTGTGCAACATATAGTTTATATATATATATATATATATATGTAGAAATTTGAGGTTTCCGCGAGTGTAATCTGATGAGATCTTGTTTGTCTTCAGGGTTATATCTCGCGTGCTATGCATTTCGATGTGCCAACGTTTCGCCAAAGTCACATGTGGCATTGTCGGGGCTTAGAGAAAGTCTGAAAATTTATTGTGTAATACGTTTAGACATACGACCTTGTTATTCTCGTTTCTACGTCAGCGCTTGCCACATCTGATATGGTAACGGATGTTGTTGTGTCTACATATGTTGATTGATGATGGAAGTACACTGGGTGGTTGAGTGGAAGCTGATGGTGGTCATAACGTAGATGCATTTTTGTCTAGTTAGTTGTTGATGTGAATTATTTGTTGTTTATTTTCACTGTACGGATGTAACAAGTTTCCAAGTGCTAGAAATGTTTCATCGTATTCAGTCTGTTTTCGATTTTTATGGCTTCTCTAGTAATTCTTTTGCTTTAATTGGGTTTCAGTGAGTATTGTTCTAGAACTTTTAAAAGCTATTCTATGACCGGTTGCGGAGTTAGGTTGGGCAAGAGAGGACATGCTGAGGTTCTTATTGACGTTGTTTGCGTGTTCAGCTATTCTGGCTGATATTTTTCTGGCTTTTGCGTTTGTTTAACCGACATAGACCAAACCACAATGAACCCTGCAATGAATGCGATTTGGTCTATGTCCATCAAGCAAATAGAAAAATATCAGCCAAAATAGCTGAACACACAAACAACGTCAATAAGAAGCCCAGCAATAAGAACCTCTAGAAGAATAGCCACTGAAACCCACTATAAAGAAACCCACTATAAAGAAAAGAATTACTAGAGAAGCCATAGAAATCAAGAACGACCGAATACGATGAATAACCGAAACGAGAATGAGAACTTTTCTAACACTTGGAAACTTATTTACATCCATCCTGTGAAAATAAACAACAAATGATTCACATCAACAACAAACCACACAAAAATGCATCTATAGTACGACCACAATCAGCATGCACTCAACCACCCAGTGTACAACTATCATCAATAACATATGTAGACACAACAACATGCGTAACTGTACCAGGTGCGGCAAGCGCTGAACATAGAAAGGAGAATAACAAGGTAGTATGCGAAACGCATTACACAATAAATTTTCAGACTTTCTCTAAGCCTTGACAATGCCAGATGTGACTTTGGCGAAACGTTGTCACACTAAAATGTGTACCACGCGAGATATAACTCGGAAGCCAAACAACTAATCATATATATATATACATATATATATATATATATATATATATATAAAATAT
>WYDF02107301.1:0-10474 GCA_009867245.2 Adranes taylori
ATGACAAAAATCGAAATCATATGTTAAAATATATACGTTTTAAACGATATTGCTCATCTGTAAACTCTTGAAGTCAATTAAAATGCGTTTAGTACATCACGCGTGCACAACACATGTAAACGTATGTAAATGTTAACACTTGATCATCTTTTATGACAACGTACTATTAGGACTGGACTTGATTTTCATTGTCACAGAGAAAGACAGTTTGTCATCAAGGTTGATAATCATTATAATCATTTACACAAAACATTTTTTTATAAAACAACAATGACAAAAATTAAATCTCAAAATTCACGTGCATGGGGTACAGTCTATCAATGATTTTACTGCTATTTAGCATACTTTTGAATTTAAGAATGGGAACGGAGCTTATTCGTAGTTGCTATGGACCAGTCACATGCAGAAAGACTGGATACGTTTACCAATTTAATGAAAGTATACAGAAATCAATAGTGGATTTACATAATCAGTTTCGCAACCATGTAGCTAGTGGAGAAGAAAATGAGCCAGCATCAAATATGAAGGTATACTTGACGTTTGGACGAATTTTGTTTAAAAAGATTTATTGTCTTAGATTGAGTTTCCTCAGGTGTGAATTGATATTGTGCAAAACATAAATACATAATAATATACATACCACATAATATGTATGTATCGAGAGAACAATTTTAAAAAAATCGTGGACGTTTGACTCACCTTATGACTCGTCTATTAAATTCAATTAGCACAAAAGTTGTTTATGGTAAATTAAATAAAACTAGCGTAACCTATAAATCGCCTAACCATGACTCCCCTGTTCCCCGTATTTGCTACGGTGCGGGCAGCTCCGCTGTCCGCTTTGCTGCGGTTGCTCTTGACGCACTTTTGGAAAAGTCTAACAGAGCAGCCTGGCGTGAATCATCCATATCTTCTATTTGTTTCTGTAAAACTACATCATCTTGTCTTGAAGTTTCTATGTTATTGTTGTCTGTAAAATCAGAAGGTTTCTTTTCAATATGATTATGTTTGTGAACCAACCAATTAGCTCTTTGTCCAGTCGTAAAATCACATTCTATAGACTCGTTAAGCTGCTCTCCGCTATAAGTTCGTTTGTGACATAGAAAACTTGTTTTGAATACAGTTTTGAAATCACAATCCGTTCACTTGAAATGATTCTCTTCCATATGAGTCCGTATGTGTCTTACAAGTCTTTCTTTTAATGCTGTTTGAAAATCATATTCCATATACTCGAAATGTTTCTTCTCTGTATGACTTCGTTTGTGTTTTAAAAGATAGCTTTTGTTATTTGCAGTTCGATTGTGGTTTAAAAGATTTCCTCTGAATGCAGTTCTGAAATCACATTCTGTAAACTCAAAAGGCTTCTCTCCGCTATGAGTTCGTTTGTGGCTTAAGAGAGTTGCTTTGTGTGCAGTTTTGAAATCACATTCAGTACATCCAAAAGGCTTCTCTTCGCTATGAGTTCGTATGTGTATTACAAGTCTCGCTTTTATTGCAGTTCTGGAACCACATTCCATACACTCAAAAGATTTCCTTTTAATGCTGTTTGATAACCACATTTCGTACATACGAAAGGCTTCTCTTCGTTAGGAATTCGTTTGTGGCTTAAAATATTCCCCTTTTGTGCAGTTTTGAAATCACATTCCGTACACTTGAAAGGTTTTTTTCTGAATGAGTTCGTTTGTGGTTTAAAGGATTTCCTCTGAATGCAGTTTTAAAATCACATTGCGTACACTCAAAAGGCTTCTCTTCGCTATGAGTTCGTATGTATATTACAAGTGTTACTTTTACTGCAGTTCTGAAAGAAGATTCCATACACTGGGTTCACTCCGCTGTGAGTTCGTTTGTGGTTTTAAGATTTCCTTTTAATGCTATTTAAAAATCCGCATTCCGTACACTCTAAAGGTTACTCCACTGTGAATTCGTTTGTGGGATAAAAGATTCCCCTCTTATGCAGTTTTGAAATCACATTCCGTATACTCGAAAGGCTTCACTTCGCTATGAGTTCTCTTCGCTTCTCTTTGTAGGACTTCCTTTTCGTGCTGTTATAAAACCACATTCCGTGGTATACTTAAAAGGCTTCTCTCCTTGAATGAGTTAGTTTGTTACTTAGATTTTGTTTTTCTGCAGTTTAGAAACCATATTTCGTACATTCGGGTTTAGGTTTTTTTCAGTAGCAATTCCTTTGGAAGCTGCATTATGCATTTGCCTTGTTTTTAAATTAACTTCCTTGTACTGAAAATACTTATTTCCTATATCAGTTCACTCATCGAGTAGCAAATCTGGTGTGGAAGTTTTTCTTCGAACTGAATGTATTTAAAATCCCTTATGTTAGTTAGACTAGGTGTTTAGTAACTACAAGATTTATTAAATTGCAGGAACACTGTCTTATAAATCTCCTAAAACGAACATATTATCAGTTAATATACTTATCGATATGTTAATGATCGGTTACCATGACAACACATACAGGGTTTGCAAGATATTAGGGACTATACTTTTGGAGCCATTAGATTTAGACCCCTCATGTAGGGTATCATTTTAAAGAGAATTACAAGGAATATCAAAATATATAGGACGGTAGTAAAAAAAAATGCACATAATTTTTTTTTACTATACTCAATCAAAATAGGTTCAGTGTATTGAATTGTTCATATTTGCAAACTAGAGGTCCCTTAGTCATACATATGTCCTCTAAGTTTCATTTTTTTAACTTTCATAGGAAGCAGCTGATAGCATAAAATAATTTTTATCTTTAAGATTTATACCTAAAATTTTTGGCATACACGCTTCGTGTACGAAACACCTTAAATGTTTAACGATATTTCTATATCAATGTTGTGTAAACTCCAGATTGCGCTGGTCAGTTACGAAATTTAGGTTAATGAAATGCAATAAGTACTATTTCTTTTAAAAGCAGACCTTGAATTTTTCTAAATATCTCTTCAACCCTTTGTTAATGAGGGGGTGGTAGTTTAACAGCGCATTTGAAAAGAAAATCACCAATATCTTGTTAAAATTAATGACAAAACTTGTGAATCAACCTGTATAGATAGGCAAACGATTTTTAAACGATAAACTTTGCAAGGACGCCACGTTTTTGAAGATGTTAAAGTAGGACTAATAGTAGATGTAGATTAGATTATAATTTACTACTCTCTGCTAAAATTAAGTTTCTCAGCTTAAATAAAATATTTGATGGAAAATGAAAAATAATGGATGTTCACCATCTTGAGTATAGATAACAATAAAAACTTTTTTAATGCAAATATTATACCCACACACCAAACCCACACAAAACGTCATTCAAAATATGTCATCGTGTTTAGGAGGAATTGCTAGACTTAGAAAGTGCAAACTACATTTTTAAATTCATTGAGGTCCAAAACTTGCTTCCTAATAAAAATATCGAAATAAAAAATTCCCGATAAACGTTATCTACAGGTTCTGAAATATAATGCAGTTCTGGCAAATGCCGCTTATTGTTGGTTGAAAACTTGCGATTTTAATCATATGCCCGGAGACGATGTATCCACAATCATGGAAGTGATACGTCCACCATTTAAGGATGTAAGAAATGGTCTAAGGAAACAAATGATAAATTGGTTTCAAGGAAGGTATACTATATATCTATTTAATAAATGTGATCTATAAGCTTCTTCATTTAATCGCGCACTTGAGGTACAGGCTATTTATTGACTAGAAATTGTGGTAAATATTGTTCTTTTTCAGTTATCTATTATCAACTCTGTAATCTATTATCAACTCTGTTGATAATAGATTACGGCCAAAGCTAGAAAAAAACTAAGGGAATGAACGTCTCTTAATTAAGCATAGCCTAATTTTTCCCATTGGAGTGATAACCCATTAAGAAGACACATCCCCATTCGCCAAATAAAAAACGCGTAAAGTTTTCTAAACAGCCAATTAATTATGAAGAAAGTGTTTTGTATCTGTTGCAGATCTATAATGAAATGTACCATACATGTTTCCATCTATAGTTTTGTTTAAAATTATATAGGTTAACACCTAGAAATAACACTAACTCCCTGTAAATGTATGAAACAAACAAAACGGAATCACATGTTTCATATGATGCATTCATTGCAGTGTTGCCAACGTTGAATAATGTTGAATTATAATATTCAGTAAAATTCATTATATTTTATTGTTTCTAGTACTGGTGTTATTTACATAGAGCAAACAAAACTGAAATAACATTATACATATAAAAATTAAATCTGTAACTTAATATACTAAACATATTCAATACATGAAACTAAACATAAAATTAACACAGGATTTTTTAGGAAATGATTAAACGACAGTACTAGTTTGATGAGAACTGTATAACAAATATTAATTACTTCAAAATTCAACAATTGTTTGTTTACGCCAAAAGACGAATTAAATAAATGAATAAGTTAATTATATCATTATAGCAGTATGTAAAAAATAATCTACAGAAGTTTTGATCTAAGTGATAACAATGCAGATATCCTTTTATAAAACCATTCTAAATACATGTGCTATTTAAAAAAAAAATAAAATGCATTCGCATAGAGTACTATAGAATTAAATATGACGAATGTGGAATGTGTCTTCTTAATGGGTTATTACTCAGATGGGAACAATTAAACAATAGTCAACTTTACCACAATTCGCTCTGTCTAATTTCTAATTCTACAACCTTGGCTAAGGAATTAAAATACCAAGTACCTAGTTGATATGGCTCTAAATCAACTTGCTCGTCAACGTCTTCTTAAAGACTTTCTAATTTTGTTTATTTCTTCATCTAGATCGCTACCACATTATGTTAACTTTCTTTGTTTTCTTTTCGCGATCTTCTACAACTGAAGTAAGTTTTGGTCATAAACAATTGGAACAAGTATTTGGGTCCCGCTTCATTAATTGAATTACATACTGCTAACTGAAATCTATGCTTCATACAGTGGCAAATCAATCTTTCCAGCGACGTACCTAGTTTTGTTGCATGTATTAAATGTGACTAAAAGAATGAACGCAATTCTTCCGACGTTCTACAACTTCTTTACCAATATTACAACCAAGTTTCTCGTTGTTACAATAGTAACGAGTGAAAGTATTTTCTTAATTCTCAGATTTTTTCCATGCAGACGAAAAATCACTGAGATATATATGAATAGATGAGTTTTGATCCTGACTTGATGATCTCGGTCTAGACTCTTAATTATCCGTATCAAAAAGAAATAATAGATTGGCTTTTGGTGCCAGTGCACTAATGCCTTGAAACAATAAAAAAGTAAAGTAATTAAATTCATAAGTCCAGTCCTATAAACTCAGTTTCTCGGCAGAGTACGGGCTGCGAACTCAAATGCTGTACGTGATTGATCTAGGGATTAGGTATAGGTAAAATAAGAGAGTTTTTGTACAACAAATTTTTCTAATTTAGGAAATATTTGAAAGGAAATATAATCAGTTTTTTCATTCCAAATGATACTTATAATACTGCAGCTCAACTATTATGGGCCGAGACAGAACGTATTGGTTGTTCTTATGGATCTTTCGCAGAAACGAGGAATAGAAATCAGTTTGGTTTACTTATGTGCTTGTATTATCCTGCTGGAAATATTGTATTTGCGCCTATATACACGACTGGTAAACCTGCAAGTGAATGTCGTTCGATCGATTCTGAATATACAAATCTTTGTTACAATAAACAGACACGCAGCATAAATGTCGATTTTTTGAATAAGTTTTTATTTGTTTCAATTTTAGTATTTCTAATAAATTTATAATCCTTGATTTAACAAAATTTATGTGCTCAAAGTTGTTCATTCTGTAGAATGACAGGATCAAGTGAAAACCTTAAAAGTAAGCCAATCCTGACGATTTAAGATCCTGACGGCAGTTCTTTATGCTAAGAGATGTTACGATCAAGTAAAATTATGTAAAACAGTGTGAGAATTTTGGATTTCTGTTGCTTGGATGTATTTAAAAAGGGCTTCAAGGCTCAGGGACAAAAATGAAGTAAAGGATTGTCAAAATTATTTACACATGAGTACCTCAATCTTCGATGAATTGTTGGGTAAGTTCTTAATACCATTCAACGAGGTTGTTCAATTTTTCATAGTTCAGTTTTGCTTTCTCAGTATATATCAAATTTCTACATAATTTTTTTCGAAAGCATAGGCCCTTTCATGCCAACTCAACATAAACAGAATTTCATGAAAATGTTAGTCAAATTTACAAATGGTGACATCCAATGAGGAGTTTATGAACCTTGGTGTCATTACAAGAAAATAACATCAGTTGCATTAATTAATCATTAAAAATATAGGAAATATAAAGAATTAGAACACATCTTTTTGAAAAAATCTCTAATTCCATAACTGGCCATTAACAGAGAAGACGTTTTCCTGAAAGAAGTGAACAGAAACACATTGTCCAGAAACCTGCCGTTTCATGGATCTAACGTCGTGCCAATTTGATTGATCCAAGACGAATATTCCATAATCCCCTAAAAAATATTCCTAAAAAATTCCCTAATCATGTGCCTGTCTACTAGAACCAAAAGGCGAGAATATTATGGTATTCTTTTGTTGAACCACACATTACGTACGGTGGTAGCCATCCAATATTTCAAATTTGAGTATCTACTCATCCCAAATGATTATTATGCTTTTATTATGTTTCACTTACACTAAGGCGTAAGTGCTTCAGACTGTGTGTGACTACAGGAATGTATGAGTAGCCACGATTGAATGACCTATCATCTTCTATTGGAGACTAAGTCGAATAATTAGATACTTGCTTTAACATTGATTTAATAAACATTGTTTAACGTTTTTAAGGTTTTCATTTCATTCATGATCTTCTTTTCCATCGTATTCCTTATACTGAAAGTTGTGATCAATATATTATATAATTTTGCATAATTATTTTGATTTTCATGGAGTAAATAAATATCATTGTAATGACCACTGGCGTATTTAACGAGAGGACAGGCATTCTCTTTTTATTGTTAACTACAAAAAATAATTTACCATCACCTAATATTACGTGTGTTTAGATATCTTTTTTCAAGTAACCTCTTTTCAAGTTAAATTCTTCTCTTTCTTTACTCCCTATAAGCGGACAACCCTGTTTCAGGCCTCTTTCAGTTTCCATTCCCTATATATATTCAGCCTTTCCATATGTTTGTAAATTAAAAAAAAGTAAGCTGCTTGTTGCACGAGGCACAGCTAAAACCGATACAGCGCGTACCATCATCAAAAAATTCAATTTCGTCAAACATGGACATTTGCATGAGCATAATACGAGACAGAGAGAGAACATTATCTCTCTCCGTTCACTCGCTTGAAACCCTAAAATACCTGAAGAAAAGGGAAGATTATTACAATGAATGTAACAAGTGATAAAACCTAACAACAGCAATTATTGTAACGCCAAAAGATATTAGACGTATTCACTTCTAGGGATTCTATTGTAAAAATCTTTAAATCTTTTAAACAGATCATTTCATTTAAAAGAATAGATACACTCGAGTCGTATGTAACTCGTTTAAGAAGTGGGAACGCGGGAAAAAAACTTGTCGCAACGAAAAAAAAAATTGGTAGTGAAGAGGAAATGAAACTACTTTTTTACGCGGAAAAGTTTTATACTCTTGCAGTTAGAGAGAGAGAGAGAGGGAGAGAGAATAGAAACAGTAATTTAAGTAATAGACTCTGGAATAGGCAGAAGTAAGATGCAACATACTTCTGCTCGCAAGCTTAGTACGCAAGGTGGCGCGAAGGTCGATCAAAAATATAAAAGCGAGAAATTAGTGGACAAAATGATGAGAATTTGATTAGAAGTTGATAAGATCAGTCTAAAAGATTATTCTAAAGTACGCGTATTTTTTTTGTGAGAACCATGACATAAATTTTGATTAGAAAAACTTAAACACCTAAAGTTTTATGAATTTTATTCATAAACTTTAGAAAATAATTTTATTTCAATGTACCTAATTTTCATTTCATAACAAACTAACAAACAAGTAACTTTTATTTAAATGTTGCTTACCGGTTCTATGTTTACCAAAGTATCGAAAATAAAGTTTACAGATGGTGTATAAATAAGGTGACCATATGTAAGCGTTTACCGCGTACTGTAAGCGGTTGAAACCCACTGTAGGCGAATTGCCAGTGTACGCGATTTACACGCGTTTTGAAAGAAATTATAAAATTTTCGTCGCATAGTCTTTTTTAAACATACTACAAACGTCAAAAACAAATGTGTGCAATCTTGAAAAAAGTAATGCACCAGTTACAGTAAGCGTATTTATATGTTTTAACATGTGATCACCACTCGTCGATCACTCGCATCGTCAACATCATTTGTTATTTGCATTCTATAAAAAAACGGACATTTTTTATTTGTACTATATTCGTTCTCATCTTTTGTTTATAAAATTACTATAGGTAAGTGTTTATAATATAATTTATATAAATATGATTTATTATAAAAACGTATGCATATGTTGTTAAATTTGTTTTGAATTTTCAAAAAACGGCGTACATACACTGATTTTAAAAATTGTCCATAACGAAATGGTTAATAATTAAAATTTAATTAATAATATTATTTAATTTAAATCATATTTTATTGTTGCAGATAAAATGAGCGGACAAATTAAAAAAAGGCGAAGAAATACATTTAATGAGAAACTGATGACTGAATTTCCATTCATCTTACAAATAAAAGAGGAATTGGTGAAATGCACTATTTGTTCCGGTCAATTTGATATTGGGAATCATGGCCGATGAGCTATTGAGGACCGTTATAAAACTAGTAAGCATAAATCTGCCTTAGATGCGTTGTCATCATCCAAGAAAATGACAAACTTTCTAAGAAGCTCGAGTTACGGCCAATCTAAAAAGTTGATGGCAATTCAAAAAGGAACGTTTGCAATCCACACAATTAAACATAATCACAACTTTCGAAACGCCGATTGCACCACAGAAGTGATCAAAAAGTTTTATAGCCAAACGTTTAGTTGTGCTCGAACAAAATGTGAAGTAATTATTATCAATGTGTCCAAAAACTTTTGCGATAATAATTTGGAAAATGATCTGTCAAAAACCTCATATGTTACCTTGCTTTCCAATGCATTATAACGAAATCAAATTGTACCTAATTCTGATAAGATATTTTGATATCGTAGAAGGAGTGAAGGTTCAATTATTAAATATAGAGTCAATTACAAGTCAAACGGCCGTGTATTTGTCCGAACATATTTTGAAATGTGAAAATAATTTGATGATAAAAAAAAATTTCTAATAAAATATTGGATATTTCTGCAGACAACACAAACTTAAATTTTGGTGGATTGAAACGACGTGGAATAAATAATGTTCACAAACAGTTCATTCAAAAATTACAGCGAAACATTATTGGAGTCGGCTACAACGCACACATTTTATCTAACGCAATTAATACAGCCTTATCATGTTTGTCAATTGATGTCGAAATCATCATTCCTCAAATTTATTTACTTTTCCATCGGTTCACTGTTTGAAGAGTGGCTTCATTGGAAAACATCTGTGACGAAGCTGGCGTTGAATACCAAAAACTCTTAGGCTTTGTATCAGCCCTTAAAGTCATACTTTCTCAGCATCGACAAATGCCCAAAAGTCTTATATTCGTTTTTCAATAATGAAATGAGTGAGATGTTGTTATTATTTATTCACGGTGAAGCTACACGTTTTCACAATCCTGTGAAAAACAATTCAAAAGGACGATATTTCTACTGCTGAAGTTGCGCTCATTTAAAAAAATTTGAAATAACAAATTGAAATCAGAAAAGACAAACAGTTTCTTCCTCTTATGGTCACCCAACTATTGAAAAATGCTAAAGAATCAAATAATGAAATTAAGAAAAAGTTTATCCAGGAAGTTGACAGATTCTACTGTAATTGCTTGGAGTACGTAGAAGAATGGATTCAACATTTTAAGGTAGATTTATCCACATGGTCATAACTTCACGAAAATGCTAAATAGGAACAAATTAGTGACACAATTTCTTAAAAAATTTAATTCAATTTCAGATCGACGAGAATGAATTATTCGATGAAGTTCACAGAGTGAATTCGTTTTGTACAGAAAAAAAATTTCAGAATGGCATTTGAATGTAATCGAACCAGATAAACGATGGGATGAAATTTTTTCTCATTTTACAACCATCTAAATATTTTAAAAATAGTTGAAACAGCTTTTTGTTTGCTAGGTACAAATGCTTCAGTGGAGAGACTGTTTTCAATAGTCAATCGTCTCATTGATTTTCAATTTCCGATAGTTTTCAATTTCAATTTTAACAGTCAAATTTAATTTACGAAATGGAAACTGTACTGAATTTGCCGATACAATTGAAAAAGATGAAGCAATCCTGAAAAAATTCATTCAGCTGAAAAATATAAAAATTAAATAATATAAAATATGTATTATGTGTAACATT
>WYDF02107312.1:0-10474 GCA_009867245.2 Adranes taylori
GGCGAATACATACTTTCGCAGTTTATAAGTCTGATTTCCGATTTCAATATGGTGGATCTAAATGCATGCCTCTTAATAGTGACTAATAAGAGAAAACTTCAGATTTTTAGACAAGAAGACTCGTCCGCGTCCAAATAAAAACCTTGCGATTTGGAAATCATAAAATTGAGCATTTTTGATTTCCTCCCTTTACTCCTGATCTAAATCTTATTGAACCTGCTTAGAATTTATAGCATATAGTCTTAGAAGCTCACAGCCAACAAACAATAGCACTGGAAAAAACCTGTTACCCCTACCAGGCCAATAATTTCCACAAAGCAAACCGAACAATTTAGTGAGAATTACTTAAAAAATGTCACCGAATAGCAGAATATTTTATGCGCTAATAGATGTTTTTTTTTAACATAAGGAAAATTAATGCTTTAGTATTGTACCTTCAGCTGCTGATTCGATCTCTCGACTTAATCCAAAATCAGCGATTTTGCACACCAACTGCGCATTGACTAGAACATTTCGCGCAGCCAAATCACGATGCACATAGTTCATATCGCTCAAATACTGCATACCAGAAGCAATACCTCGTAACATTCCCACCAATTGCAACACCTGCAAAATAATATACATAAAAAGTAAGAAAAATGAAAGAAAAACAATATAATCGTTTTGTTTCATAGGAAATCATATCACCTGGAACTTTCCATCATTGGCCCTCAAGAATGTATCCAATGAACCATTCTCCATATATTCGGTAATAATCATCACCGGATTACTCTTGGTGACAACGCCTTCAAGGAAAATCACATTGGGATGCTCGAACTGGCCCATAATCGAAGCTTCGGTAAGGAAATCATTCCGAGACTTATCGAGACTACCAGCTTTTAGTGTTTTAATGGCCACGTCGATTTCTCCACCACCTAAAGCTTGAGATTTTTTCAATTTGCCACGACACACATCACCAAATTCACCACCACCTATGAAGAAAAAAATTAATAAACTATCATATTCTAAATAACAAAAGCGTTAGACGTATTCAATTCTTTGGATTCTACTGTAGAGATTTTAAATAATCAAAGGGAATAATTCTAAATGATAGGAAATCATTAAAATTAATAAATTCCATAAAATAATGTAGCAATCTTCTATCATTATAATTTCATTTAATTATACAACGTTAAATTAATTAATTTCGAAATAAAACATAAAAATTCATTCTATCTGAAAAAATACACACACGCGTTATGAATCAGCAGCATATGCTATTTTGTAGGTGAAGAGTAAAAAAAATCTAGAAAAGATGAGGAAGAGAAAATAGACTTTTTACGCGAATAAAAACGACCTCTGACGTAAATCCGCCAATATTGAGAAAAGGCGTTTTTCGTTCGTGAAGTTAGAAAGAGATAATGAAAAAATAAATTAGGCAATAAGCTTCTAGAAGTGAGCTGCATCAAACTTCTATCGAAGTTGGCACGAAACATGGCGGAATCAGCCGGCCTGAAAATATACGAGGATATATTGATATCTAGTTAGCCTAGACCAGTTCCATGGATAAAGAAAATATTGCATTACCATAGCAACGAACAATAACTTATTGGAAGTGGCAGTGTAAAGTTTCAGGTCAAAAAGTCAAAGCAGAGTTGCGCAATAAAATTTGAAAAAAAAAGGATGTCGACTGAAATTGTGAAAATCGAAAAATTGGAGTATCGAGCAATCAAGTATCTTCTGTATTTGAAGGTAAGCAGATTTACGAAGATATGTCTAGTATCCTTGGCGATCAATGTCCGTCGTATGCGACCGTGAACAATTTGATTACAAGCTCTAAAAGAGGTCAATCTTCCATTGAAGATGGAGATCGATCTGGAAGGCCAGTTTCTGTGTCCGTCCCCGTAAATATCGATGCAGTTTATGACATGATTTTATCATACTGTCGAATTGGGTTAAAATGAATATTTGAGGCACTGAATATTTCATATGATCATATAGTTCACGTCGATTTGTACATGAGAAAAATTTCTGCAAAATGGATCCCCAAATATCTGTTGACAAAAAGCGTGTAAGGATAGAAGCATCGCGATCGATCTCTGCTCGGTTTGAAAAAGTTGCAGAAGCCGTGTTGTTACTATGGATCAAACTTGGGTACATTTCTACGACCCAGAAATAAAGCAGCAATCGATGGAATGGAGACACTCTGGTTCTCCAAGGCCTAAGAAATGTCGTATTCAAAAATCTGCTGGAAAAGTTCTTGCTTCAGTTTTTTGGGATTGCCAAAGAGTAATCATGATTGATTTTCTGGATAAGGATAGAACAATAACTGGGAATCACTATTCGACGTTACTCACCAATCTACGAGAAAAAATTATGGAGAGAAAACCCGGAAAGTTGTTCGAAGGTATTTTATTTTTGCAGGATAATGCCCCTGCACACAAATTGCATGTTGCCATGCAATCAATTCGTGATTTAGGTTTCGAATTACTCGAACACCCCCCTTATTCACCAGATCTGGCTCCGTCCGTTTCCTCAACTGAAAAAAGTTCAAAAGGTCGTAAATTTTCTTCCAACGAAGAGGTGGGTGATAAGAAGCTGTGGAGGCCTGGTTTGCAGAGCCAGATAAAAAAATTTAAGTCTGGGGGTGTTGCAGGTTCGATGTAATAAATGTATCCAATTAAGAGGAGAGTATGTTGAATAATAAAATATTTTGACTTTCAAATTTTGTTTGCTTCGATAGTAGGCTAAGAATTTTTCAATACATCCTCGTATAAGCAAAAACTCTACCAGAGAATTATGGCAGCCGTTCATATGTAAGTAGGCGATTGTTTTTATTATTAATCTTGATTAAAGAACTGAAACACCTTAGGTTCTTTTGATTTTATTCTGAGTAAATAATTTTATGCAATGTAACTAAATTTCATTTAATAACAAGCTAACAATCAATTAACTTTTATTTAGATGTTACTTACTAGTTTTTATATTTACTTACAAGTTTATCGTTGGGAAATAAATCTTTATGCACGTCTAATAAATCAAAACCGCACTGTATTATGTTATATTGTCAGTGAACCAATCCCTTCCTTAATTACTCTCTTACTACTACTTGTTTTATTATTTAGCAAAGTTCGTAAATCCACAACAATTATTGTTGCATGTAAAATAAATTATTTTGTTGTTAATAGTGTTTTAAAGCCAATAGTGTTTTATTATAATTATACTTGATTAATTCTTGGACCGTACTTGCTTTATTTAGATTGAATCTTGATTTTAATCAAGCAACGGTCCTAAATCATTGTTTCATTGTAAATTTTTATTAATGTACGAGTTTATTAAAACTCCATAAATTGTATATTAATTTAAACAATTCTCTTAAATAAACCATTAATCATCACTCTACCAGTCTCGGTTAAGTTGAGTGCGTTTTAACAAGAACTGATTTATCTCGTTGAACATAACTCAATTCCATGTCGCAAATTTCAACGGTTTTCAAAAATTATAAAGTAAAATTAATAGACGTGCATATTAATAGTTTCATATCGATAGCATTAGAATAATCAGTGACATGTAAATTAAAAACAAACCAATAATTGCTTCAATTGTGATACATCCAGCATCAATTTCTCTCGCAAACTCCCTAACAGCCTGATTTGGATCTTCATATGTATGAGGATCGATATAGGTTCGTGAACCTCCAGTTCCTGGAGGAGCGCTTGCATTCGTTACACCTCCAGTTGCACCCATTGAAGTCGCCGTAAATAACGGTGTCGTCACTATAGATATATGTTTTATAAGTACAAAAAGAACGATCTTTTATAAGTAAAAAATAACGATCATATTGTCTTGTTGAGATTACAAAATCACGCATGAAACATATATACAAAATGTTGGTGATTTCACAAAACTACAATAAAAAAAATAACAAAACCATAATTTCAAACTAAATAACACAAAAAAAAATTACCGTTGGTGTGCGTAGTAATAATTGTGGGATTGTCCATATTGTGATGAACTAAAACATTGCAAAACACAAAATAAGCAAACAGAAATTAAAAACGCACACAAAAGCTAAGAAAGAAAAAAAAAATATGAACAAATCAGTCAATATATAAGCATGCTAAATTAAAGATAATAATTCCATATTTACAACATTCTATTAACTTACTGTAAGTTACAACAAGTCCTTTACATGAAAAAGGAAGACAGAAAAAGCGACAGTTAGAAAATTGTCTTCAATATAGATTGAAGTAATCATTTGCTGCACGCAAATAGCAAAATATAGTTTGTACAGTAGCAGAATAAAAAAAATATAACATTTTCACCTACCTTCTCCATTTCTATACTCTAATGTATCACAATCGCTTGGTTGTTTCTTATTGCATTCATCTTGAGATCGCGAACGTAGAAATAGGACGGTTAAAACAATTACAGCGACGATAATCACCACAACAAGAACGATTCCACCAGCCACTAAACGAGAATGAAGACCTTCTTCTTCGCCAATATAAGCTAATTTGAGACAAATTAAAATTTATTGAGATAATTTATATGATCAATTGGAATCATATTTTCTTCGTTATTTATCACTCAGAATAATGATGAAATTGTAACTATAAGTTCAACTTTTTCGGGCCATATTCAGACGCACAGAATTAATTCATGAAAAAAATTTATGTTTGACGGTTAAGGTACTCTACTGGAGGCGGTAATAAGCTTCTATATTCAATAGTTTATTAGCAAACTGTACAGTTCTTAGTAAATTTCAATCAGTAAATTAATATATTTTAACCTAATACAGATATTAATACTTTCTTTCTAATATGAATAAATGCAATAATAAAATTAAATAATTTAATTAATTAAATTAATTTTTTTTCCATTTTGTATTTTGAAGACCAATCGACGTATTTTCTTAAATCGTTAATGTTGTTTCATTAATTAGCAATAAGTTTGTTTCAGTTGCCCGCATTATCACGAACGACTGGGCTACTCACGTACGTAGCCCTCAGTAAGCCACTGAAGCCACGATCATACAAAATTAAAGCAAACTTTATAAAGTTATTTAACACCTTGAGTATCGATTAAACTTTCGTTCATAACAGGAAATATTATTTAAAACGTTAAGAACCTGACACATAAAAGAGTAAAATATAGGATTTCTATGGAAATTTAAAGAAATGCGGTTTTAGTTTTTACCGACGGATAGAATAAGTTCACTTTTTACGGATTTTTATTTTTGTGCGGACAGCATGTCCACACTAATGTTTGGTTAATTTAATTTTATTTATGCGAGCCAATTTTGTACGCTCATTTTATTACTCCAATTTATTTGATTGACCTGATTTACTTAATTTATTTTACTATTTCAGGGCTTATTAATTTATATTGTGTATTGAACATTAACAAGTGAATATTTTATAATTTTTTTACGCTGAATTATTTATTATATTTCATTAAAATTGTTGTTATAATTCTTTCTGAGGATTTACAATGTACTGACGTTAAACTGATTTAAGTTGTTATTTGTTCACGCCTGTCCTATAAAACATAGTGCTTAAGAATTCAAGAACTTAATAAATATTGGTAGCGAAAGCTAAATAATCAGCTTCCTTCAAATCAGTTCAATTCGGGATAAGTACGCTTACTCTTCCCTGGGTAGTTAACTGTAATTAACTATTTAAATTATTTCTGTTATTCTTATTCGATCCCGAAATTCAGCGTAGAGATTAGGGTCGGACATAGCCACCTGACTCTCATCCTTTCCAAAAAATACGTGACAATATCTGTTCTGCTGCACACCTTTTGAGAACTTGCTTGCCAATGTTTCGCAATGCGTTTTCCATGTTGGTCGACTGCCTACATGGACTACTAGAACTGTAGTTGATGAATCCAATTTTTCCCGTCTGTTCATAATATATTAAAGAGGTGTAGTTTTAGTGTCGTTGAGTGGTGTCGGTGAACATGACGAAAAGTGACGAGACGTGATCCGGGAGATCATTGATATATAAATGATAAAAAATACTGGTCCGAGTATTGAACCTTGTGGAATTCCTCTGGTGACACATTATTCATGACACATAATTCCGTTTAGTGAAACTGACTGTTTTCTGTTGGGTAGATAAGATTTGAAAAGTTGCAAGGGTATTCCTCTGACACCTCAGTGTTCCAAGTTTCCTTAGAAGTATTTCATGCGATATAGTGTCAAAGGTTTTAGTAAGGTCGCAAAAGCTTGACATGCATTTCTTGTGGTGCTTCTCCATAGCTTGGTGAGTGTAGATCAAGAGGAAGCTCAATTGGAAGAAGATTTACTTTGCTATTTAGCACTCAAGAATAATGAGAAAATTGTAATTTTAACTCTTTCGGGCCATATTTAGACATACAGAATTTATTCATGAAAAAAAATTTATGGCACTCAATGGGGATGTTCTACTAGAGGTAGTAGTAATAAGTACAAAGTAAAAAAACAGACCTCGGAGAGTGAACTAGAAGCGTGACTAAATAGTAGAAAACTTTTAGAACCAGACGAAAACGATACACCACACACAGCAGAGGAGATTGTTGTTTTGGAGATCTTTAGGCCAAAACAAACTAGTCCCTGAAAGGTGTCAATCTGTTTGTGTGTGAATATGACCTCAAGAATTTCTCTTGAGTTGCTGAATCCTTTAGAATAAAATTTGATGAGAAGGTGTATAAAATTTGCGGTCAATGAAAAACTCTTTTTCTACTCTACTCTTTTCTAGTCTTTGAAAAAATAACCCCACTCGGGAATCAAACTCAAGTCTCCAGATTTCCGGTTAGTAAACTAGATGGGTGATGATTTTAAAGAACAAACAATTCTATGTGTGTTATACATACGTATTGTTAAATTACGAAATGTAACTTTATAAACACGTATGTGTGCTATCTGCATTACCGTCAACATATGGTTTCATGTCCTCGGATAGGTATCACCATTAGTACTGTTTATTCTTATTTTTAATATAAATTTCTGTTTTTCACTCCTTTATTCGGCTAACTTGATGAGAGATAAATGAGATATTTTATCTGTCAAGACTAAAGGCGTGAAAAACAAAAATTAATATCAAAAATAAGAACAAAAGAGTACTAATGGTGACACCTACCTGAGGGCACGAAAACCATGTATTGACGGTAATGCAAATACCACAAATACTTCTTTATAAAATTATATATCGTAGGTTAATAATAAGTATGTAAAACACATAGAATTATTTGTTCCTTGAAATCATCACCCGCTAATTTAGTGGACTCAAAATCGGGAGACTCGGTTTGGATTTCCGAGTGGAGTTATTTCTTCAAAGACACAAATGATTATATTACATTAATTACACTAAGTGATTCATAACTCATGAAAACACCTCATTTACAGCATCGAATGTCATAAGTTCGTATACGTGTGCGCGTAATAAGGATTACATGGTATATTTTCGTAGGCATTAATATAAATCAAAATCTCTCGAGAGGTATAGAAATCGCCTAAAAAGAGATGTTCCATGAGGAACAAATAGAAGTTTGGCCCTAGGAAATTAATTATGTTTAAGATTGTAGTCTGGTCATTCTTATTTCGTGGAGTTTGTAGGAGATAAGTTAGTTGGCACGTGGCGTCCTGGGCGATTTTTTGTACATATAGTTTCCGAGTGTTAAGTTGTGTTGATTTTGATTAAATAGAAAGTTGTATAATTTAAAAATTACTAGAGCCCTGAGCCGTTCAAAAATTTGTTCCCAATTTTTCCAATTCAAGTAGAAGAAAATGTTGAAAAACTTGGAATTGTAGCACTATTAACTAGAATAATATGACTATTTTTAGAATGAATGGAAAGATTAGAATTTTTATGCTATAAATCGCGTTCAGTTAGTAAGTGTTGAGTTTCTTTACTCTTCCAAGCATCTTTCAGAGTAATATAAGAAGATATGGCAAGTATAAGTAATCCAATGGCTAAAGTACCATATCCAGTGTAAGTACATATATGTGGTAACATTAAAAGGAGTTTAACTAAACCAGAGAAATCTGATGTTAATGTAGCTGATTGCTTAAACCATAGCATAGGAAACATTGTTTCTTTAACATGAGAAAACCATCTGCAAAAAAAAAACATTTATAATTAAATTTAAAAAATGCATCAAGAACTCTGAAAACTATTTAGACTTACTTTAAGCCTTTGATAGGCTGAATTAATAAATTAATTTGTAATTGGGCTTTGACATCAAGAGGAATGCCGGTAAGCGGTTCTAGTGCTATACTAAATTTATGAAACGACAAATTGGATTTCAATCCGTCGACGGCATTTCTATAAATTGGATCAGCCATTTCAAAGTGTGGATATGAAACAAAAGCAGGCGCTCCTAATCTGAAATTAATCAAAATAATTATATTAAGTACAAATAGAATTTTGCTCTTTTATATCAAAAACATTACTCCAGATAAATAAAGCTATTACATCATTGGCTCTATATCCTCGATAAGTTGCGCTATTCACAATGATCAAGCGGAACTTGGTTCTATTCAGTCGTAGGCTATTGTAAAATTGTAGCGTTATTGGAGAACCTCAATGTTTTCTTGCTGGTGTGAACGTAGTCCTTATACCTCCATACTTTTTTTTATATTAACAGACGTTCCACCTCACTCCCCCATCTTTTCCCACATGATTTACACCAGGTGTTTCGGATCTTCCACTTTACACACAATGTTTGAAATATGAATCGCTTTTAGTTTGTTCAATGCTTTAGTGTAACTAAGAAAGCAAAATACTGCTGGTGTAGTACTAAGTTGTACCGTGTTACACATTTATAAGTTAGTCTCGCCTTTCGATCCCAATAAAAACCCTGTTGGGTGGATCTGGGGAAATAGTTAGTTATGTGTGATTTGTAGCAAAACTTTGCTAGCATGACTAATAAGAGCAAAATCTCCATTACATTACAATGTGTCGAAAGTAATATAATACAGATCGTATAATATTTGAAAGAAGAAAAATAAAAATATATATAGTATATAATAAACATCAGTAACAGCGAAATGAGAAGTTAAAAATTATAGCACACTTAGAGTACAGATTATAAATAAAAGTACAAACATAAGTAAATTTACAAAAATAAACTAAACAACTGAAAAATTAAGATAAAAACAAAAAAAAATAGAAAGACATACAAATTAACATCAGATGAATAAAAGCACAGAAGAACATGACTGCAGACCAAGTATAGCCAATCAAAAAAAAAAAAAAAAACGCCTAGTGTACACAACTAAACACCCAGTCTCGCATACGACTCATACTTTCAGCTCAGAAATGATTGTTCAGTATTTAATTTGGAGGAATTGATCATACTCATTGCCCGGCAAAGAGGAGCCTGTTTTCCATAATTAGAAGATGGGTGGTCTATATGCAATACATCGAAATTCCTTAGACTTCTCTGCGGCATATTCCATTTGATTTCATTCAGCAATTTATGACAAATAACTATACCGTTCAGAATCTTCCAAATGAAACAAACATCTCCTACTTTTCTCCTTAATTCCAGAGTCGATAGATTTATCAGAGTCATAACCCTTCCTATTAACCGTCTTCGGTATGGAACTAAGAGGAAGTCGCCGCCAACTGTGAGAGTTCTGATATGCGTGTATTCATGGTTAGTAAATTCTATTGAATACCTAAATACCACATTAACTGCAATGACCAACAATGAGTCTTCTCTAGACATCTTTGTCGCTTTTGACTTCATAAACCATAAGATACTTCTAAATAAGTTATATTTATACGGAGTGAGAAATCAAGCTCTTTAATGGCTATTTTCGTATTTAACAAACTGAACACATTCAGACTCGCTTCTCGACGCATCATCTGGTTGTCGTTGCGAGTCTGGATCTTTTATTCTAAATACAGATGTAGCACAGGGTGGAATTCTTTCTCCTCTTTTATGGGAATGACTTATTAACCATATCCAACAATATTAACAATAACACGGTAATAAATTATGCTGATTATACTAACTTAATTATCAGAAGTCTAAACCTTAATCAATTAATAGAATAGAGCTCGCTAGCAATGCAAACACTCAGCAACTGGTTTTCAATTAATAAATTAATTGTAAATTCACCCAAAACTTTAATCATGTGCTTTAATAAAACAAGCTACCAGTATGCTTATAAATACGTACAATTGCAGTGACTCTGTCAAATTACTCGGCATTTATATCGATAATCAGCTTAATTTCAAATTCCACATTAAACTTTTAAGTAAACGCGTGAGTCGAGTCTGTTACGGTCTTAACGTTCTGATTAAAATCACACATAAAAATTGGGAAAACATTTTACTACGCAAGTATATATAGTATTCTAAAATATGGTATTATATTCTGGGGTAGTTCAGTAGATTGTATTAAAATATGCCGAAAGATTTCTTTTTTCGTTGAAGTCGTGTAGAGAGCTGCAGAGGTGTATTTAAAGCAAATAACCTACTCACACTGCCGACTATATATA
>WYDF02107323.1:0-10474 GCA_009867245.2 Adranes taylori
TTTTCAACATTTTGGGACATTTCTTAACTTCAAATCATCTAGGACCGGACGTCTGGTACGACGTGTAGTGACTCTGGATCTGGCTCTAAGGAACTGATAGACGGTATTATTTTTACGGAATATTTTTAGGCATTTATTTCATAGCTCTTGAACGAGTGAAGAAAACCCCGTAAAATTTGGATATGATACAAAAGACACTGTGTGCTATCGTTTACACGTAACTATACTTTTCTGCATCTGTTTACCAAAAAACCAGGTCACTAAAAAGGTTGCCCCGCTAGCTGTGTGCACTATTCACTAATATTATGATTGTCGTGGAAAGTATAACAGATGGACATAATTTGGAACAATAAAAAGAAATGAATTAGTTTTCGACAAATTCAATATCATACAGAAACTTCTAGTCTCAAAACAGGTGTGAAGGGTTGAAAACTTGGTTTACAAATTTTCAAAAAAAAATGTACACGTTTATATAATTTATACATGGAAAGAATCATTAAAAAAATGTCATATAATTGTTTAAAGTTTTATTATAGTTTGACGCTAGAAAGGTAAAATATTCTAAACCTCACAAAGCGAAAAATTTTGCAATTGACTACTTGTACTAACTAGAAAAGATTTTTACGTGTAAAATTCAATTGCTTTGTATTATTTTATCTTAATAGTTGTAGTTGCAATAGGCATGTAATTGGCAAATTAATAAATTCATAATCGTATTCACTAATCATATTATCATATTTTGTATAAAGAAATAAGTGAAATAAAGAAAACAAAAAACTTTTCTTTAATAGATAACTTAGTGCATATATTTGCTCGAATAGTTTTATTAAAAGCACTTTCACCCAACGCAATTAAATACTTGAAAATATTATATAGCAGCAAATTGAAACTAAGAAAAAAAAAACAATATGTTACGCTTTGATGGTCAGCAGATTGTCACGCTAATACATTTTTTTGTATTTTCATATGTGGTCTAGACCTGCAGAGGCCATTTGCAAAGATGTGACGTCTTTCTTGAAATCTATAAAGAATAATTTGAGACTAAATACTACCATACGATATATTTTCATCATGTTGGGTGACAAAATATGTAATAGCTTGGTTCTAGTTGTTTTGTATCTTTATGCCTGATAGACTATATTAATTTTCTATAACATAAATACTTATGCTTGAAACTAGATATTTATTTTCTCTGGTCGAACATATTTTTTTAAATAAGGCCCGCCTAATACTAAGCTATCAGTATGTATATGGCGCACAGGAAAATCGCAATAAAACATTTTATTTCGAGGTGGTAAGCATTATCTTTCTTGTATATGTGTGTTTGTATATGCTTAAACTTTGATTTTATTGATTTAATATTTATAATAAATTAATAGCTCTAATCACGCTCGTTAAATGACTGACAGATTTATGTTGAATTTAATTACAAACAAAAATTGTTAGGTTGTTTTCTTTCCGTCCAAAAAGAAAGAAAGATAAAAGTTCAGCGAACTAAGTATCAAAATAATATTTGATATAAATGATCTTCAGAAAAGTTGATGGTGTGTGAATTTGTCAAGCTTGTACGTGAATTGAAGATCGTGATGTTGTGTACACTAATGAGAGTGAAACGGAGTGCGTGGATGTTCTTGGAGATGTTACGTTCATGAGTGAATGGAACCGATCTGGTTTTTTGACGTCGTGTGCTGTCGGTTCGGTAAGGTCGACCCGTCATGACGTTGATTAGTTTTGCGATTGATTCATAATGAGGTTCAATCGTTAGTGTGGTCAACTCGCCGGTGAGGTTTACTCGTCCAGGCTGTGCTGGACGGTCGGCTTATTGATCGTGGCTTTACCCTCCTTACCGTCGGTCTTCGCCACAGTGACGTACTTTTCCAGTGACCACAGTGACGTACTTAGACAAAACAGACAATTATCTTGGGCCTGTACTATTCAAGGGCCCGAACAAAAGGCATACGTAAATAGTATAAAAAAGCAAGAATATTATAAACGAGAAAAATTTCCCTTTTGTAATCAGTACATGTATGTGAATAATTTGTTGGAATTATCCTAGATATAGACCAGAGAAATAAAAATATATAATTATGCATTCGATCTCTAAGGCCCGATAAAACTTTTGTCTTGGGTCTGACTACAACTTAATCCGTCACTGCTTCTGCAGGATGTTTAAAGACGTAGATACACGGAAAGGGGTGATGAAATAGAGATATGAGTCAGCGAGAAAAGAATTATAGATTAGATAATTGTGACCAGGGATTCCAAAAAGATTCAGCAGGCGTAAAATATATAATTTGCGTATACCTGATTTGCTGGCATAGAGTTCTACTACTAACTGGATTGAATTGTTATTCTAATTTAAATAAAATAAAACAGCATGTGTTGAAGACGCTTACTTAGCGGCAAAAGCAGATACAAGAGTGCGAAACGTACTTACTTTATAAGAATAAATTAGTTGCTTATTAGAGAATTATTGTTGATAGAACTGTACGAAAATTTCTCACTCATCAACTAAATGGCTTGGCTATGACTTTTATATGGAATTAGCTACTCTTGGTGATCAAATTCGCCGGTGGCACTTCCCGTGGTTGCCGGCGGCACTTGGTCGTAGCCTGGAAGAAATTGCGCCAAAATATTTAGGAAATGAAAAGCTTCTACCAATAAGGAATCTTAGAGAACAATGATGCATTGCAGCACCCGGCGAAAGTCTATGATATCATAAAACGTTCTCCAATTAGACTTAGCGTGCAAGCAAACTTGCGACGGGCGTTCCCCTTCCAAATTCCAGTCCAAGCAATCCAGGAATAGCGGTGGTAATTTTTACGGTGGCAACGCTTCTTTCAAGTAAAATCGGAAATTGTGTTTAATAACCGTTAATAGGCGCCAGGAAGCTATTAAGACGTCTCAACTAGACGAGGATAACAAAACGCAAAGTGCATTGAGCGCATTAAGAGTTTCCCGCGAGCGTCTAGAGGCCATAAAAAGGCACCTAGCACCACCATACCACATCAACAAACTTATAAGTAAAGATATAGAAAACTATATAGAACTCTCAAATAAATATCACATAAAAACAATATAGAAGTAATAGAAAAACTGAATAATGCACATATATTAGAAAACACCAAAATATTCTCTTTGGACATTCCTAGCTCAGATTTTACTCTGTCCTACTCTCATAAGTTTTGACGCGGTATGATCTTCCATTCAAGTCAGTATAGTCACCTGAGTTTATACACAGCCTTATAGCAGGGTACAATATGTTGGTAGCAGCAAGCCATGGGTTGTATTTGGTATGTACGCTTATATACCGCTTATTCGCCATACAAACGTGGCACGCACACACGTCTATCCATCCATATACAAATGTGATTAATACGCTGCACATAAACAGTTAGCTATACAAATAAATTGAAGCTTGCATTCTGTCTCTTTCTATTCAATGCGGAAACATCATAAAAACAAATAAGGGGCCTTTCTCTGCATACATGTATAATTTTTTGCTCCTCGTTCAGCGTTTGTATACGCAAAAAAATCTAAAAACAGACGGTCTAAATGCACACATGTGCAAGAAAACTATAAATTGCTTTTAATCTCCTATGACACTAATATATTTCGTTGTTGAGTAAAACAGCAAAAAACATGCCCATAGGAGTGCAAACGCTGCATGGCTGGTACCAGTTGTTCTGTCTCTCTCTCTTCTATATGCTTGCCTATCCAATTTGTCTGTCCAATAATAGTTTTCTAATGCCTTAATTAGCTAAGGATTGTTTATTGATTATTTTATTCCATTTATCGACCCTGTTGGAGGCTATATACAATATACCGATAAGAATACCTACATATTTTGCAAAACAAAATCCATAATAAATTTTTTGTAAATATTAAGTGAGTAATAGTTATAATGACCATAAATAATTAAAGCAAAATGATTTAAAGTGATTTACCTTTAATTATATATTTCTTTTTATTCCAGGTTGGGAACTACGAGGTCTCTATTGTTATAAATTTTTTAATATCAGACACTCATGGGACAAAGCACGAGAATTATGCAGAAGGTATGTTTGATTTTATGTTTTTTATTTTATTGGTAATTTAAAGTATGTACACATGTATAGACCCGCCTTCTGGAATTGGACCGTTACATAATTTCATGCACACCATCGATATTAAAGTATTCGTTGGTTTGGTTTAATACATAATTCCGTCCAACCCTGCTTTCGGAGGCAGAATGAAACTTTGGTTCGAAAAATAGAAAATTTTGCCCATATCTGAAGTAAAATATAAGATATATCCTAGAACCACTATTCTTATAATGCAGATATAGTATATAGGAATATCCCAAAAAAAAACGTTTAAAATTTAGATATGGCTACGTCGCGTTGAAAATATTGAAATAGAATTAAAGCTTAGATTTTCTAAAAAAAGAACCTTGCCGCAAAAGAACCATGTTACACTAATATTTAACTTAATTAATGTTTAATATTAATTTTAATACAGGGAGTTCTAATTTTATCTTAAAGGAATAGTATAAAATTTAGATCATTGAGATTTAGAGTTTTTCAGTCATGTAGCGTTTGGAAATAATCCGTTTCTTTGTCCTTTTAGCCTGTCAATGAGGACAATGATTATTTAGAAAACCTTCTGTATTTTTAAATAATCACTACATAATTACAACACATTTATTTATTTGTATTACTTGACGTATATTACGCAGGTTGTATTTGTCTCATCCGAGCATGTAAAATTCGTAATTGTATAACTCTTTAAGACTCTTTAAGTACCACGCACATCGGATGTTAAGGTACAATGTTAAGGTAGAAATTAAGGTACAATACTCGCGTTTGGGTATACAAAATTTGGAATTCGATAAGTCTATAAGATTGTTACCACACACCTAAACAGATTGTACAGAATCAGATTGATTCATACTACCAAGTCAGCTTTCAGTTATATTGATGTGGTTGTGGGAAAGCACATATAGTATTGTTCCTATACTACTAGCGGACCCCGTAGTTTTGCCCCCCATCTGGTCCCCATATTTGCCTATGGTGCGGACAACTCTGCTGTCCGCATTGTCGTCCAGCGACATCTGATATCCTCTAAGATGCTGTAAAGGACAATTTTGATCTACATTAAATGCCCAACGTTATTAACGTATTCAACTGGATAAGGATTAATATTAAATTGGTCAAAATAGCTTCGGAAACATTACCCATTATATATAAGTAACCTATATATGTAAAAGAAAAAAGAAAAATATGATTAGTGTGGGTTATCTTTAGGAGATAGCCATATAACGTCGCAGACTTTTCTGTATGCCTTTTTAAGTGATACAATTCTGTAGAATATTATTTTCATGTATCTCATAAAATTTAACCAGCGTTAACAATGTAAGAGCCCAAAAATAAGTTTTTTTACGATTTGATTACAAAACATCGACTTTTCTCTGTTTCCTATAAATAAAATTGCATGTATTATACATATAAACCTTCCGCAAGAAATTCTCTAAATGATAGTGAAAACCATATCAAAATCCGTTGCGTAGTTTAGAAAAACTAAGCACAGAAACAAACAGGCAGACGCGGATAGGCACTTTATTTTATACTATTTTGTGATGCTGCAAATATTTGACTGTTGACTGTTGACTGATTTAATAATGAACCCTTGAGTCATTGTTAAATCCCATGCTGACGCAATATTGTAGATGCTGTCCAAGACTTTGAAACTTCTCCAAAACTTTTTCAAGTCACAGCCTTTTTCAATTTTCGACATTAGCAACTTTGTTCCGTAAGTTGTCTTTATGGTTGTAATAATTCCCTGATCTATGGGCTGCACTAGCGCAGTATCATATGAGAGAAGAAAGTTTGCACAAATTTGCGCGTCAGAGGATTTAATCACACTTGTAGCTGGGTGTGAGAGTTATAAACAATACAACCTTTTTGGCAACTTTTTGATTCAAGATGTTTACGCACTTGAAACATATAAAAATCTTTTCAAACCACTCTTGAAATATTTGCTGGTTCATCCATATCAACTAGTAAGCTTGTTTGCTCTCGTGTCCTTAAATGACCTTGCTGTCTTAGACTTCTCAATGACAAGAAATCTAAGTTTATGACCACCCGTAGCGTTTCTGCATGACATAATTGTTATTCTTTCTTTGTCACTTTTGTGTCCCGCAGCTTGACGTTCACCATGAATGCCAATGTGCGAGCGGGAAGGCATTTCCAAAAGAGCTCCGATTCGTTTGTGTTGTAAATTTGCTCGATTGACAGTTCTTCATTCAACTTAAACTCTTCAAAATCAAGTTGAAAATTGTCATCTGCTTGTTGACCACCATAAGTTTCTCCGTGAAGCATAATCTCTCGAATTCCATGACGTTGCGGACAACGCATCATAATTACCTTGCAGCCGTAACAAATCAAAAAATGTGTTTGTTTTAGCCGCGATGATAGAGCCAGACACTTCGCGCCTGAGCTTACCACTCCAAATGTCGAGTCAAGTTCATCATAGGTAGAGTTCTTCATCGTTTTTTGTTTTTTCAAACCTGAAGCATTATCCGCCATTGAGGCAAAGTTCATTAGTTTATCTTTTTGTTTCAAAATGTCCAACACTGTTACGTCACCAACACCGTACTCTTAAGCACATTTCCTTTCTTGAAACGCCATTTTCTATTTTATTAATTATCTCTAGTTTAATCATCTCCAATTGTTAATTCCTTTATCAGTCATTTTGTTATCAATAAAGAAAACACAAGTGAGCACTGACAAATACTATAACCGTAAAACACGACCGGCAAGTAAGCAAACTTAACGCCATATTTGTTTGCCAGAGGCGTCCAATTTCTTGGGCACAACCCATAAAGGGCTACTCCAAGGACAATGAGAATGTTGAATAATTTTTGTTCTAACATGTTATTAATTTGGTTTCTTACTTCGTCCCTATGAATTTGGGGATATCTGTAAGACTTTGTAAAGATCAGAATATCATTCGTAGTTTTGAAAGACTGTTTAATGTTATGCTGCAGATGGAACGTAGAAGTGGCAACATGTGATTAGGAGCAAAGAGATGAAGGGATAGTGCGATCAGAGATAGTGAAAGCGTGCGTGAACAGAACAAGAGAGCAGCGGACTGCCTTTCATTAAGTCCTGTATGTATTTTCCTTGTTCTCGGCTCTTATTAAAAATAGTTTTATTGAGGTAGTTTGTTTATTGTTTTCCCGCTTTCAGGCTGTCTAAAAGCGGGACAGGCCCGCTTTCAAGCTGTCTATCCCACTGTCCCCAGCGAGGGCAAAAAAGTCCCGCTTTCGTAAACAGACCAAACGATCATTTAATTTACAATTATTTTTTGCACTCGCAGCGTGAGATGATGGCGGAGGCATAGGGGACGAGAGAGCGAATGAAATGACGCGCGAAAGCAGGATAGAGAGATGCCGTGCATATTCAGCGAACAACTGCAATGTTTTATTTTAGTTTAAGTCGGACGAAACGAAGGTTGGAGGAGTGTGTGATTGTAACATAACTAAAATGCCTAAACGCAAGTGTTCTTTTAATATTAGTTTGCAACACAAGTATCCATTTATAAACAAAGGACTGATAATAATACCGCAGACGTTACGTGTGAGAAGCATCCTTCTGAATTTAGTGTTGGACATGGTGGTCCCAGAGATATTGAAAAACATTTAAAATCAGAAAAACACAGGTTTTCCGATCAAGCTGCTACTTCAAGCTAATCAATGCTTACTTTATTTAAAAGAACTGGTAGGCCGACTTCCAAAGATTTGGATATAACTGAGGGTGCGTTGGCGTTTCACACGGTGCAAGCAAATAACAGCTTTCGCTGAAATAACTGTGCCTTTCATTTAATTCAAGCATGTTTTGAGCAGAAATTTAGTTGTGCTCGTACAAAATCTCAAGCTATTGTTGTAAATGTGCTGTCACCTATGGCAATCAATGAATTGAAAAAGCACATTCGCGAAACCCACTGCACAACTTTATTAACGGATGCTTCAAACCATGGCTCAATAAAATTATTCCCAGTTTTGATTCGCTATTTTTTACCATGTGATGGCGTCAAAGTTATAGAGTTTCGGGAGCAACCAGGCGAACATCGGATATAATTGTTGATTATTTGAAAGAAGTATTATCTTGCAATGATTTAAATAATAAAATTGTGGCATTATGTGGAGACAACACAAACTGCAATTTTGGAGGAAAGAATAGAAAAGGGAGTAATAATATTTACGCAAAATTGAACCAATCACTCGAAAGACAGCTTATTGGGATTGGATCTGGACCACACATAGTTCACAACGCGGTTAAACTGCCGCAGATTGTATTCCTTTTGACTTCGTATGCATCATTGTGAAAATTTATTCATTTTTCTACATCTACAACGTTCGAGTAGAACCGTTGAAAGAGTTTTGCGATTCAACTGACACAGAGTATCACAAACAGCTGGGCTACAGTAAAACAAGAAGCGACGACTTTTCATGAAGCCACCTTGAAAATCGAGGGATAAAACGGAAATTAATCGTCTCCGAGATAATCTGGCACGTAAAGGGAATTCGCTTTTCCTTCCTCACACGGTCCGTAATCTACTTCACACGGTACGCAAGGGTTTGTTAGCAGCAGCCAAGATACGAAAGTGTTCGATGATGTTTTCGCTTATTTCCAATTATGTCACAGATGAGAAATCACTAGCTAGAACGCTGAGAATGTTGCTGTTGTAAAGCATTGCACTTCTGTGCTAACAATCTCCACTTTGTAAAATTATTAAGTACGTTGTGTGTCTGCCTTGAAATAACGCACCTGTCGAAAGAGTTTTTTCTTAAATGAATAAAATATGGATAAGTGACAAAACACAGTTAAGCGTCTCAGTATTGAAAGCCATTTTGATTAGAAAAAGTAACATAAACAAATCATGTAACGAGCTCCATTTCTACTTCAAAACTAGACCCGATATTTTGAAACTGATTTGTTCAGTCGACAAATACAAAACAACTGCCTAGTAAGATGTACGAAGTCACGTCACAAGGGCTTAGTAACTCATGCAACAAACTTATTATTAGTGCTTTGATTATTTTGTGTTAATCTCATTAATCAATCTTTAATAAAAACTTGTAAAACATCAAAAGGTATTGTTTTTTACATAATTATGTAGGAGACGTCCCGCTCGGAAAAATAAATGGTCACGTTAAGTATAATACGTTAAATAGGACATTATACGACAACTTGGCAATCCTCTGTTTTCAACATTAATATTTATCAATAATAATAAACTTCTTCTCTTCTATTTCGCTTATAAAAGAAAGCTGTCATGAAATTGATAGAAGCAAAGAGAATATAATATGGAGTTCGTCCGTGACCACCATTCGTGAGGGTTCACGATATGGCGGGCTCCATGAAACATTATTAATATTACAATTATAATAATACAATGATAATAATGGCAATGCCAAAAATATGTGTAATTCATGTTATGTAATAGTGTTATCAAGCATATTTGTGTTAATTTTCGTAAAATCTGAATATAGTTTTTTTTTTATGTGAAAACGTGTTTCGTCAAATATATTTGTTTTTATACAATATTTTTTACATCCGGAAGGGGTTTGCAGTTAACGGTTGCGCAAGCGCCGGGCGGTAGATTCCTTTCAATAGATAATTATGGTTAAAATGCCTAGTGTCAAGACCAAAAAAAATTTTGAAGAAGAAGAAGAATATAATATAATCTGCCTTATGTCATTAATATAAGGAAGTTTATTCGGCAACATAAAGAAAGTTTGGAATATTATTTAAAATACAGCAAAGATTTATTTAATTAAAATGTTCATCGTTAACTCTTTCGAGACAAATGGGTTAGATTTGTCTCAATTCAATACTGACCGCAAAAAGGCGACTCTTTTTATTTGACAAAAATAGATTTATTTTCATAAAGGCCAATGTAACTAGGTATAACAAACAAAACACTAATATCTTGTGAAAAATATATAAAATTTACCATAATAAAAAAATTTGTTGGGACGTTTCCCACCAGTTATTTGTTTCGGGGACACATCTATACCTGCTGTAAAAATATAAACCCTAAGATGAAAATACAAATGCAATACAACCCAAACTAAATTTTTTAATTTGTAAGAAAACATGGAATGAAATATGTATGGTATGACGTAAAATAATTTGGGCATAAAGGTATTGCATATGCGCTACAAATAGTTGTAGTACGTTCTTTTTTCTTTCTAATTTTGGTTCCGAACATCGACGACATCTCTTTCAATTATTCAATTATTTTCACTTGATGAAAATAATCTTAGGATAATAAATTTAATTACGTAATGTAAGTAATTGCAGATCCTCCTTTCTCACCACCGTTCTGGAACTATTCCTAAATCGCTAAAAAATGGTAACCGTTTCGCGGACCGGTATTTTGGTGTGTAGCATAAATAGTTTGGTGATTTGATAGGTGTCATTTGAAA
>WYDF02107334.1:0-10474 GCA_009867245.2 Adranes taylori
CGAATCGAGGCTGTTTAAGCACTTACGACACGAAATAGCAACGGAAAACTTTAGTGAATGTTTCAGTTCATATGTAACTAAACACAAAACACTGCTAACCTTGTGTACATGCAAGAATTCAGAATCCATTCGGAGTGTGTTTCACCATATAAGAGCGACACACATCTCACTACAATATCTCGCGTAAATGAACTAGTCTAGGCAACTTTGAACCTGTCGCTCGTCCCCTACGCATCATTCACGCCGCGCGAGTTTGAAACGCTTTATTCCAGCCAGTAGGAGAGCAATAGTGCTTCCTATGATACACGCTCGATCCAGTGGAGAGTGGTCACATTCACATAAGGTGTAGAGGAAAAACTTGACGTGATAGAAGCTAATTACATCTTCAAAATTAGCATGTTTATTTTACTTTAAAACAGCTTAAAATCGAACTCAACAGCAATTGTATTAAAAATTGTTCCCCAGTGTTATAGAACAAACACTGCACATCTAACTCATTTACATTAACTAAATTTTTTGCATGTTTCCACGTGTCTGCTAACCTCCACTGTACAAGCGTAACAAGCATATTCCCAAGACTAAAGTTTTCGATTCCTGGCTCAGCTAGCATGTTCAGATCAGGTTTGTGTAATATGGTAACATACTGGCTTGATGAAAGGAATTATGTAGGTTTCAATAAGGAATCGCGGTTTTTTTTCTCTTTTGTTCATGATCTGATTTCTTAGGTATCCTTCAAATAGATTCATTTATGAAATTTCCTTAAAGTAGGTCAATTAGTTATAGCTGTTTTTTTAATGAAACCCAGTATATTTTTTAACTTATAACCCATATTATTCGTTTTAAATTTAATTAAAATCTGTTAAACATTTACTACGAATGAATAAATAGTATTCCTCCAAATGGAATACTCGCCAACTAATGTACACGGTGTAGGACTAAAGTTTACGACCAGCGATATTTTAAAACGTACATTTTCGAGTAATTTAAGAGTAGAAACAGAACTTAGTGAAAAGGCAACTGTGCATATCTCTAGTATGATACGGCTGAAAGCTTTTCTTTACGACCATTTTATGCTTATAAAATAAAAGTATTTGGAAAGCGAAGGATAATAAAATTTCTAGATTGTTTTTTTGTCTATTATGCTTTTCAAGTATTTTCACTTTAGGATTTATTTAGTGACAAGCTACGCTAACTTCTATGATTTTACTTGCAGCTGTAAATATTTAATTTTTTTCTGATCACCATTGATCATGTTTTTGTATTCCTCCTTGTTTCCAATTTTTGAGGTCTTTGTACCTATAAGTGGGTTCTTCTTCGCTCCGGTAAGTTAAAGAGACTTACCGGATGGATATTTTCCTTCTAGTTGGGTGCTCTGGCTCATCTTTGTTGGTTAACTGGTTGTTTCGATTTTTATAAGTATCAGATCAGATCGCTTTTAGTTCTTTTTTTCTAATGTACCAAGGTATATCTACCGATTTGCGTGATAGCTTGTTGTGAGCTGTGCTGATAGTTTATTCCTATTTATTGGGTTCTTTTGCCTACATTTCGGCTCGATTCATAAGGCCTGTTACAAGCGCGTCGTTCAGAATTCTCATCCTGCTTCTCATAGATAATTTGGAGTTTTCCTTTAATACGTAGTAAAGCTTATGGGCATTTCTGCAGGATACCGCTTTTCTTCTCTTGATATGTTTTCTGTAGTCTGTTTTATGATGAAATGTGACTCCCAGATACGTAGCTTGTTGTTTAATTTTGATGAATTTTTTATTTAACCGAATCTCCCTGTATCCTGTCTTTTTTTTGTAAATTCAACTGTTTCTATTTTGGATTCATTAATTTTCATTTTTTGAAATAGTTGCCTATTAAGTATAAGCTTTTGTTCATGAAATTTCTTGCGATCATGATGGTTAGATGATGAGTGACTACTGCTGTGTCGTCTGCAAATGAAGCAGCCTATCATTGTTTTGCTTCTCCAGCTTAGGTGTATCGTGTACATAAATTTTGTGAAAGATCGGCGACAGCGGAGAGCCTTGTGGAAGGTCTTCTTCTGCGTTGTCGTTTGTGAAATTTTGTTTTGTATTTTGCATGCGAATTTCTTATCTTAAAAAACGATGCTATTGTCCTTGTTATTGCTGGAGAGCACTGGGCTGGGAGTAGCTTGAGCACTAAACCATCACGCCACACAGGATCATACGCGTTTTCCACATCAAGTAGCGTAGTTAGAACAGTTTTTCTAACTTCTAACAAATTCTATGATGTTATCTAAATTAGCAACTTGAAACCGAACTAGTTAGCACTGATGGTTTGATTATTTTCAGCACATGCTTGTATTTCATTTTTTAGTAGAACTTCTACAACTTTTTCAAGGTGCTTATAAGGCTTATCGGTCGTCTGTTGCTTATTACTGAAGGGACTTTTTGTTTAGGTATGATGATGATATTAGACGTTTTCCGCTTGTTAGCATTATAGCGTTTAAGATATTCTATAGATTGTATATCGCTACTTCCGGAAGTAGTTTTAAAGCTTAGTTTGGAATATTATCCAGCCCAAGAGTTTTTTTAGCACATTTAAGAGTACTTCTTTTTCAAATCTAAGTGGTTCTACCAGGTCATAATTTGGCAACCGCTTTTACTGTCTCATCGTCTGTTGGCAACGTGTTTGTAAACTGTTGTGTCAATTAATGTCTTGCGATTTCATTCGCTTTTTCTTCGTCGTCGAATATGAAGATGCCAATTGCATCGCTTATTGGTGTGTATGGAGTGGCATTTTTCTTCAGATGCTGCTCTTCTAAACTTTGTGATATTGACTGCTTCGTATATAATTATATTGTTGTGTTTTAGTGGGCAATTTTAAGTGCTTCCTTGCCTAAGTTTTCTTAGCATCTTCCAGAATTTTATGTCATCTCCTTCCAATGATTCCTCAGCCCATTCATCCCGTAGTTTGTTTTTCTTCTTTTGTAGCATTCTGTCTACATCCATTTGAGCAGGATTGAACTTTAGTCGTGTGGATGCCTGGTCTTATTCCAATTCCATTTCAGTTCGTTTTTATTTGCTATTACAACCCTTTGTTCTATAGATAAGTTGAATTTATTAATTATGTTTAAATACATCTCCGATCTTTTAAAACTATCTTGTATAGTTTTGGTTGTATAATCTATCGCCTCCTCTATGACTTTTTTTGTTTCAATATAGCTGATTTTTTCATATTCAGATATGTAATATTGTTATTTTGCCCAGCTTGTTTTACTCTATTTGTTGATCTCTATTGGCGTCTGGATTCCTTCTAATTCTCCCACTACCGGTTAATTATCCGAATTTAATTCACATTTTGTTTCCGTTTTTATATGATGCTTTATCTTTAATTTTATAATTAAATCTATTATTTGTCCCCTTCCTCTGTTTGGAATAGACGTTGGTATTGATGGACATATTTTAATTTCTTGAAATTTCCTTAGAAATTTGCATATTGCTTTACCAGCCTCATTGTTTGATCTGCAGTTCCAACTTTTATGCTTCCTGTTGAAATCTCCTCCAACTATTATTCTTCGATGACTGCAGATTTTTATCAGATGTTCTTCAGTTGGAACATTTTTCACTGTCCACTAAGACCTGTATCCCTATTGCCTCTATTTCTTGTGTTTCCAGTGTTACCTTCCTTACACAAATTTTGTTATACACCGCTACAGCTACTCTTCCTTTCGGGGCACCTACTCTGTCCTCCCTGAATATTTTGTATCCTGAAATATTACAGTTTTGTCAGGTTTTAGATGACTTTCTGTTATCATTATAATCGAGATTAAATTTTCTAGTAAGAATTCTCTTTTGTTTGCCAATTACATGATGTTATAAAATCTGCTTTTTAATGATGTCTAATTCTTTGCCTCCTGCTTCTCATCTCTTAAACGATAAGACACAGTTTTAGACTGCGGAGTAAGTGTGTTTACTAAAATTGAAATAGCAGTTAAACTTTTATCATTAAACCTTTATACATAAATCTCTAAACGTTAGAAACATCGGTGTTCAATTGTTTCCCAATAAATATCTTTTTCTTCATAAATTTATTTTATGGTTTATTTGTTTGACGATTGTTTCTTATGATTGTTTAAAAGAAAATTACCATAAGTAGCATAAAAACCTAATCAATGAACAATGGAAGTTAAAACCCACGATGATTTAAGCGCAACACAACACACGAACTATAAAAATATAACTGCATGTCGTATTCACAGAGCAACAATACATTTTACGTATGCCTAGTATAAGACTTACGAAAAAAAATTGTTTAACTTAACTGAGACACATTTAATGTGTGACTCCTTCCCACATTTAAAAAGTTGTTAAGAACTCATTAGTGGCGCGTATATTGCTTGTATTGTCGGCCTGCATTTAATACAAATAAATCATGAAAATAGCATAACGGATTTTTATGTTTTCTATATATGTAGGACAACTCATTAATCTTTGCATTTCTTTACATCTTAGAAAATTTACATTTAAAGAAATTGCGAAATATTGAATCAGTTTTTAGAACATTTAAAAACGTAAAGAAAACTTCCAGCTATTTTCATAATTAAATAAGTTTATCTTAAACTACAAAACAACTTATGTGTCCCCACAAAAGTTTACCATAAAATGTTCTGATAAATGTTTTGTAGTTTTCATTCAGGATTTCTCCGGATAGTAATGTCAATGATTTTCTCGTGAAGCGACTATACTTTGCTGCACGCTCTGTCGGGTGGGGATGAGTGGAAGGGAATAACATAGAACGTGCAAGCTAAAATGCAGCGTTCGGTAGAACAACGGATAGTTATCAAGTATCGCGTTAAGCTTGGCATGACCGCAGCGAAAAGTGTTACTATGATTAATACGGCTTTTGGCAATGATTTCCTTTCGAATCGACAAGTCTGCCGGTGGCACATAGCCTTTGTTGAAGGCCGTGAGGAGGTGAGCGACGAACCACGTGCTGGACAGCCATTAATGTGACTCGTGTGAGAGATCGTTTGAACTTGGACCTTAGTTTAAGGATTCGTTTAGTGACAGAAACATTATATATTCCAAAAACTATCGTTCACAAAATTGTGATGAACAATTTGGTGATGCGGAAAGTGTGCGCGAAGCTGATGTCACGCAGAGTTTAAACGTGCCGGGAGCTTTTGGACCTGTGTGAAGAAAACTCCCACTTTTTAGACAACGTGATCACAGGAGACGAGTCCTGGGTGTTCATGTATGACCCTGAGACAAAGAGGCTAAATTCTGAGTGGCATACGTCAGCGTCCCCTCGCCCCAAGAAGGCCAGAATATTGCTCATTATGTTTTCTGACATCAGGGGGCTTGTCCACCACGAGTACGAACCGCAGAGTACATACGTGACCGAAAACTTGTACGTGGAACTTCTCAAGAGACTCAAACGTAGGGTTCAACGCGTCCAACCCGACATCGTGAAGGATTGGAAACTTCAATGCGCCAGCTCACACATTCCTTGTTGTGACCACCTACCTGGCCAATTCAGGTCTGCCAATGGTTCCCCAGCCTCCCCCACACTTGTTTTTGTTTCCGCGTTTGAAATCTCCCATGATCTCATGAAAGGTCAACATTTCGGAACGGTCGACAACATCAACGAAGCTTACACCAAGGCTTTAATGGACATTCCGGAGAAGGAAATCTTCGATGCCTGGAAATCTCGCTGGCGGCGATGTATCGACGCAGGAGGACAGTACTATGAATACTTTTAATGATTTGCACCGATCTGATCAATATTTTCTTTCTCGAGTCATTGACATTACATTCCGGTTAAACCCTGTAGAAAACCATCTCAGAAGGCTATGTATACAGCACAATATTTTTTTAATGCATTTATTGAATAAAGAGCAGGGAAAATAATTTCACATATGAAACGGTTATCTCTAAAAATAAAAACATCTTTCCTGTTAAATTTATCTTTTCAAACTCTATTTGTCAAGGAAAAGCGCCAAAGGCATTATAAGCATTTACATTTTATAAAAGCTGTCACCAATTTAAAATCGGATATCAAAACGTACATAGTGCATCTTGCCTAGTGTATGGGGCTAAACTGAATGCGGTTTTGCTAAAGCTGTAAAACAGTTTGTGTTTTAGATGACAATTCGCATTGTTTGAGACGAATTTAGCGCGGGAGAAATATGATTCTCTCTTCTTCAATATATATATATATATATATATATATATATATATATATATAAATGTGCGAGCCTGACAAAAGACATATGGCAAGTGTACATTCTCTAGAGACATAAATAGTTTAGATTTTATAGAATAGGAAGGAAACAAATACAGTAGGTCTCATTTACATGAATAAATATTTTAGAAGTTGTTATAAACTTTAGATTTCACAAAATTAAATCAAACAGTTTACATCAGTAGTAGACATAACATATTCCATTTCCAAGGAGCATAGCTATTAAAAACTCACACGCATTGAACTAATTTGCACAAGAAGGAGAGGGAGGGGGTTATAAACTTCCGACAAATTTTCCTAAATCTGTAGCTAGATATCCTTCCCCTGTGGCTGTATTGCATTTCTTTCTATTCAAATATACTTTTAAAAAAAATCGATCTCAATTACAAATTACTTCAAATAACAAGCTGTTGACGAAGAAGCTGCAGAATGTCATATTTGAAGGAACATATTCCAGATACGACATAAAGGATAAAATGAAAATGGATACCTACATAATAAATAAAATATAAAGACAGAGATTAATCTGGTACGGACATCTGAGGAGAGTGCCAGAAAATAGATGGCCACTAAAAATATGGAATTAGATAGCCACGGAACGACAAGGAAAATGGGTAAGGCCAAAACGAGTATGAGAAGCAGCCAATTACAAGACTGCATGCTGTAAAATCCCCACTAACTATATAAATATCAAGGGTTTGTAGACCACATCAAAATGCGCGGCGGATAGCCCGCTACCAGCGTCCCGTAGTTTGCTATAAGCCACAAGGTTATATAAAATGTTCATAATCAGGTTGTCTTGAAACAACACATATTTCTTCCATATATTTATGTAAAAAATGTTTTGGCATTTATTTATTTGGAAAATTAACTCGTATTAAATTAAATCCAAATATTATTTCACAAGTCTCTATTGGATTTATTCCTTTATAGCTCAATATGTGAGATAATTTGAAAGTTGGTTCTTATACCTACCCGACATTTCCGTCTCTTTTCTTCTATTTAATTTTCTTTGGTTATTATAATAATATCCTCTCGAAATAGGTCTACCTACACGTATTCTTGAAATTAGAAATTTTTGGCAAACCTTATTTTCGATTCGAATGGCCAGCCATCAGATTACAAAGGAGGAACCGAATCTACAGTTGTTAGAATGCCTATAAAGTATACAACAGTCAAAGCTTGGAAAGAAAAAAGCGGCAGGTGTTTTTCATAATTCAAGTTCGTGTATAATAAGAGTGTGGATGAGAGAGGTATACAACGTAACGTTATAATATTCTATCGATTTGTCATAGTGGATGTCAAAGAATGTCATAAATATGTTTTTGTGTATTTGATTTGGTCTGGGCAAATAATAATCAAACGTTAATTACTTTAAGCCAAATATTTTTGACAAAGCGGCTTGTTCATTTATATTTAAAACCCGACAAATATTCCTGAAAAATCGATGGCCTAGGAAGATAGCTACATGTTAGCTAAGTCTCTTGATCTTTATAATATCTGTCTACACTTGTGGGATTTTCAACATTTCTTGACAAATAATTAACTGAAATGCTATATCTCGTCTTGTACCAGTAACTAATTATAATAATGCTCCTATAGCTGATATGAAGGGTAAACTCTCCTTATTTTTAGTATTGTCTTGTGAGGTATCACAAATAATTCATGTTGAAACTGCTTTACAGTTTTACATTCCATATTCTTGTAATATTTTTTTTATATAATTACATTGACAGATTTTTATTGAATTATCTTTTCTTTGTTCAATCTCAATGCTCAGAAAATATGTAGCAGATTTGAAGGTGACCTTGAATTCAATTTTCAGTTTAGTTCGAAAGAGAAAACAGTTTATTTAGATATTTGTTTCCTCAAAATTTGGAGATCCCACTAATCCATCATCTACATTATGACCTTGTAAAATTTTAAGGCCATTATTATTTTTAATAAACAAACAAGGGTCGGATTCACTTACTGTAAAACCTTGTTATGTAAAAAAATTTCCAAATCTCTCATTCTCTAAGAGCTTGCTTAAGTCTGTAAAAGCTACGATTTAGCTTACATACTTTACCTGTTCCATCACTTAAGCCGCCTGGCTGAAAGACAAATTTCCGTAAAGAAATGCTGTTACCGGAAACTACGCTCTAACATTCAAGTAGCTCAGAAATGGCAACAATACTCAATTATAATTGTTAATATGAGATTTTCACAGGTTAAATTCTAATAGTGGGTTACTACTTATATCTTTCTTATCTTATTCAATGCTTCCTTTTATTTTGTTTATGACAAGAACAACCAGCCTTATCCTTGCATATAAATATGAATGCTTAATTTATAAATTAATTACAATAATAATTAATGCAAATGGAGAAAGCTGAAGTTCCTTTATTCTTTCTATTTATAGCTCAAATAAAACACCTGAATTATACGAATGAAATCAAACAGTACGAAGTTTTAATACATATATTTTAAACATATTGATAATAAATTAAGTACATGTTTATTTATGAAAAGAGAAATGTAATGTTCGTATTTACTGGTTAAATTAATTATTTAATAAAAATTATATAACATATGAAAAGTATTGTTCAATGTTTAAGTTTAAAGTTTATATTAATTGATTAATTATTTAATCCAAATAATCATAAATTTAGATAACTATGAAGTTCAATGACTCAAAATAATAAAATATATGATCTAAAAATATTCAATGTAATTAATTAATGAAGTTGCAAAGAATAAGCAATGAGGTTGTAAAGGATACTCTCGATTCTACTGTCATCATCTAGAATTCGAGCGACTGCTATTGCTACTCTCATTTAGGACTATGTCCGAAGATATGTTGAATGAGGATGCTTGAGGTGGCGTGGTTATCGGTGATAACAATGTAAACGGCTTATAAAATACGGTATGTTTATCAACTCGCCAGAATGGAAATAAAGGTAATTCGGTGGGCCTTGGAAATCTGTAGTGTAGAATGCGACGTCGTGGATCTAATACTGCGATGACAGCTCATGATGCATTTAACGGGATGATCTCTGAGCTGGTGTCTTAATGCACCATGCTGGTAACTGAGCGAAGAAGGTATCTATGTTTAATTTGACGCCTTTGGCTTGTAGAATGGTGTTTATAGCCAGGAATAATGACTGCATCGGATACTACGTTGGTGGTTGTAACTAAGATTAATGTGACTGCTTTGGCAAAAATAATGGCGGCGAAAGACTTTATTTCTATACCGGCACGATTAGCTCTGGTAATAGTATTACGACCTCCACGTTTTCTTTTCGACATCCACACAATCTGCTAGATTAATTAATTTTGATATGATTAATTAATTGCTTTCGCAGTTCAAGCGGTCCGAATAGTATTTGAGGTGCAGTGTTGGCTAAGCTAGATTTTCTGTCCAAGTGGTCCAGCGTACTGGGGTGCAATCTGAGCTCTTGGAGAATTCCCTTGCAGTACAAGCGCTCCAAGTTACTGGGGTGCAGTCTGAGCCAAGAAGAACTCACTTTAGGATGTTTATATTTAAATAAATAAGTTTTGATTATTATAGTCCGTATAATGTTGTAGTTTTAATTGAATAATTTCTGAACTTCTCATTCGCCAGTTTTTGTTTATGACTCATTCGATGTAGAACTTAATGATGCAGCTTCGTATGTATTCCTCATTGAAATTGTTCATCAGGTTATCTAATGATTTACAATTTTACATTTTAGATAGCTGTAATCCAAAGGACGCTTTCATAATATCTCTTGTTCCTCGTGCAATTTTTCCCAGCTATTTGTGCTGGATTGTTATAGAAAGTTGCCTCTATCTTTTAGTGTTTAGTTGAAGTTGATATATGTTCTAGTTACCTTGCTTTTTAAGTTTAATTGAAATACTTTTTAATTTTTCTAACAAACTCCAACTTTAATAATCTGAATCTTAGTTCCATGGACACTTCTTATTTATGTTTTTAAACTTTATAGAAGATCCATCCTTCTTCTTTGATTTATAAATAGTCCGATCAAAAAGTGGCAACTTTTTTTATTGAATTTTAAAGTTGAGAATGTATTTTTCCCTGGATAATATTTCGTCCATATCTTCAAAATTATTTGTTAGAATCTTAATTCAAATGTTGAATGGTACGTTAGTGGATGATCTATAATCCTGCATTTATAGATTTATAATATTAATTACGATTTTTTTTTTTTTTTTTTTGTTTTACGTAGGAAGTGGAGAAACCTTCAAAAGGCGAAGGATGCCCGTGCATCCAACAGTGTGGGAT